>LZPO01066390.1:6135-20175 GCA_001675575.1 Neotoma lepida | reverse complement strand
CTCAGGATTGGGATGGTTGTGGAAGTCATGATTTGAATCAAAATCATTTGAATAAAAAACTCTGTAGATTATCCCAGTGGAGTCAGCTAGGGCCTAGCTGGGACAACATGAAGATCTAGTATTTATCTATAATCAACATCATGTCCCACATTANTATATTAAATCCTTCTGAAAGTATAGATCTTAATCAGAATCAGAAGTAATTGGAAATGAAATATGAAGTCATGACTGGAACTGAAATGCTTCTTAAAAAAGACATTGATGTATTGACCAATGCCAAAAACGCAAGAGAAAGTTTATTTAAGTGTTCGTTCACTCTGGCTGTCTTTCAGTCTCTGTGAGAAGGACAGAGAGGTGAGAAGAGAGTAACAGGTAATGCGGGATTGTAGTTGGACTTTCCTTGGGGCTGCCAGCTCCCAAATAGTGACAGAGACTTATTATCAATTATGAGAGCTCGACCTTATCTTAGGCTTGTCCCCNTGGCCCTTGTAACTTAAATTAACCCATTTATTTTAATCTACATTGTGTCAAATGGCTTATTNCCTCATCTCTCCATACTGTTCATGCTGCTTCCTCTGCATCTGGTGGGGACTCTGCCTTTCTTCTTCCCAGACTCCTCTCTGTCTCTGAAAGTCCCACCTACATTTCTTGCCTAGTGATTGGCTGTTCAGCTTTTTACTACACCAATCACAGCAATACATTTTCACACAGTGTACAAATATCCCACAACACAGGATGGATCAATCACCCTAGTCAGGATCAGACATATTTTCTAAATATTTTTTTAACTAATCTTCTTTCCATGCCTCCTCCTCCTCCCTCTCCTCCTCTTACTCCTCTTTCTCTTTTGGCCTCTTCCTCCTTTTCTTTCTCTTCTTCCACCTTCTACTGTTTATACTCCTCCTCCCTTTGCTCCTCCTCTTTCTGCTCCATGTCCTTATCTATCTGTCCTATTACTCCTACCTTTCTCCTGCATCTCCTCTTCATCTACCACCAGCACAACCTCTTCCTCCTCCTCCTTCTCACCATCCTCATCTTTCTTGTCCTCCTCCTCCTCCTCCCTTTTGTTCAGTACTGGTAAGAAAACANCAGAACTACTGCATGCTATGCAGGTGTTCTTACCTCTGAATGACAGTTCCAACCTTCCTGGCTTTCTTTATACCTTTGGTAGGAATTGGCTTTTGATGAATAGCAAGCAGCCCAAACATAACTTAAATAATACTATTTTTTTAATTCAATGGTTTCTTTGGACGATTCTGAGATGGGAAAGCTTCTCTGGAAGTCATTGGTTGGTTTGCAATTTTGTACATTCTCACATAATATACATCACTAGGGGCAAGCTTGTCTCTTCCCTTCTATTATTTTTATACTCAGATTTATGAGCATAAAATGAGTTTATGTTCCAAGAAGACAAAAGCAAAAAAAGTTTTCAGGTTTCCTGACATTTAAGATGAAAACTCATCTGACTTTACTTCTGTTTCATCCTTTTAGTCAAATGATGCTCTAAGACAAACCCATATTAAATGCATAACAGAGAAATCATAGCCTTCCTACATTGGAGTAATTACAAAAATATTTTAAACTTTGATGACTAATAATGGTTGCCAGTTTGACTGGATGTATAATCCACAAGAAAAAACTTCAGTATNTATCTGTGAGGGAATTTCTTGACTATGTTAAATGGGAAGANCCATCATAAATGTGAGTGAAACCTTCTGGAGGTAGCCTATATAGGTCTAAGGGAAAATGTTTTGCCTTTTGCCTACTGGTTTCAAGTCCNACTCATTAGTTCATTTACTCTATTGCTGTCATTCCTGCTGCTGCCATTATTGCTGACATCAGANCCTAGTCTCTACAGACTTCTAACATGTTCTCCAGGAATTGTCTAGTCTGTACCAAATTGAGACTGGTAAAGCACCAAGCCTTGTGGACTGAGCAAGGGCTGAAGAAACACTGACCAGTGGCAAAACTGCTCTCTTGGATATGAAATATGCTCATCAGCTTTCTTTCTTTTTTCTTCTTGCTCCATGCCTGTCTAAAATTTCCCTCTACTTCTCTTGTTACCAAGGAAAATCTCTTAAGAACTTGAACAGATATGAAAAAATCTCCTGACATTTTCAAGGGAAGATGATTGGCACNCTTATAGTAGCAATATCTGTCTGACTACACCTGTCAAAAATGCCTGATTATATTCATAGGGTCAGGGTTCAATAAATTTAGATATACTATATTTAAACAATGCCAAAGACAAATAGATTTCCTGTGTGTATATCTTTACAACTGACTTCTCAATAGAAAGGACAAGACTTTCCCATATTTTTTTTTGTTATCACCATTAATGTGTTCTTAAAATTCATCAAAATTTAAGTGGAAAGTGAGTTTCATACATCTCATTTAGTAATTGTAGTAAATGATGGTAATGATATTATGTATTTAATATTCCATTATTTACTTTTTTGAGTGTATGTATGTAGGTAAGAGCACATGTGTGACATGGAAGCCAATAGAAGTCATCAGATGCCCTAGAGTTAGAGCAATAGGGTTTCAATTTGCTAAATTTGGGTGCTGGGGCCTGAAATTGAGTTTTGTGGAAGATTAGCAAATACACTCAGTAAATATACTGAGTCACTTNTCCACCCCTGATTTCCTATTCTTGTTTACCATGTGAGAAAAACCAAGAGAAAGATACCTTAAAACTTACAAATGATAGATCATTAATTTCAAAACAGTACACTTCAACCCATAGCCATGCACAGCACCTTGGAATTAATATTTCCAGAACTGAGTATCTCAACTTAGTTGTCTTCAAGGCAGGTTGCGTTTTGAACACTGCATCCAGAGCTCCATCCTTATCATTTTTAAAATGAAAATATGATTAACTTTGAATATAAGCAAGAAAAAAATGTAGGTGGACAAGCAAAGGATTTTGTCCAGTACCATTCAAAAGGTTTGAAAAACATATAATCAATAGATGTTACTGCTCTGTATATATTGTGGAGAATGTATTTCACATGATTTTTGAAGGAGATGTTGAGATAAAACTAGAGACATAATAGTCTCACTTTCAGCATTTTATACCTTTACAAGATCTCAAGTGCACATTGTAAAACTAGAGGTAAGGATTACTAAGAGATGTCAAACAATAATGGAGTCCACCAACATTTCATGGGACTATTTGAGAAAGTCTGCTCCATAAAAGTAATGGTGTAGTTTAGAGACACATGCATATGTAAATAATACTATTGTTTGCTGTCCTTTAAATCATATTTTATGCATATGTTCTAAATGTGTGTAATTAATTATTAATTCAAATGTCTTTTCTGTTCACAGTTATATATTTGTTTCTCTACAGTAAGATGATACTGTACTAAACCAGTTTCAGAGGTTTCAACCAAGTAAAAGCTCATTAATTCAACCCCATTGTTACCTGATTTGGGTCAGTCTACTCTTAGATAAGTCTGATGTTGCTAACCTAAATAATTTGAATCATTATGACTCAGCCTGCTAATAAATTAGCAGTCATTATTGGATTTTTTTAATAATCTGGAACACAATATTCTTGACCTGTTCATAGCCATATTCTATGATGTAAAACACCTGGTGAAAAATGTTATGGGGTGCATTGATTGTTTCTGGATTCTTNAAACAGTGTCAGGTTACCAAGGAAATTCAGCTTCTGTGGCCCAAAGAAGTATATTTACAATGGTAGATGGAAACCATGGGGAGCTTTTGGTTATGGATAATGAAGGGCTTTCTAATTATCTTCGATGTCCAGCAATGCCTCAGGAAGCAATAAATTACAATTCTCCAAACTTAGGATCTGCTGAAGCAGAAGGATTTGAGGAGCTGAAAGGACCTTGGAACTCAGTTTTTCAACATTTTTGATAAGATCCGCTAAAATGCTTAGCTTATGTTTATGGCAGAATTGTTTCCTCTGTATGTATATGTGAGTGAATGAGTGTGTGTGTATGTGTGCATGTATGTGTGTGTGTGCATAATATGAAATATGTCTCTATGTAGGTGTATCATATATCTAGTGCACTAAATAAGTCAGATTAATCAGTACATATATCACCTTAAACAATTATGATTTCTTCATGGTAGATACATCCAAAATATCTTTTAGGATTTTTGAAATACACCTTTCAATCCATTATTCCCTAAACCCACAATCTAGAGTAGATTATCTCTTATTTCCTCTCATTTATGTATCACTTTTTCTTTATAAGCATTGACATTATTTGCATACTTCTTGCTCACTACCTTCCNCTTAACTATGCTTTAAGCTTGCTCATAGTCACTGCCTTACAGATGTTGTGCAAATCAATGAAGTGCCCTGTATCCATGTGAGAGTAGTGACTGATATTTATCAATCTTAAACACACACACAGTTAGACTTAGATTTTTAAATATTAGTTCTGACAATAAGTCAAATTACTTACATACACCGAGTCCCAGTTTACTCATCCAAAACCAAACTGCCTTTTAAGGACTCTTGCAAAGATCTAGTGAATATGTTATTTCTAATGGTAGTTANCTCATGGTTGTAGATCCTAAGCATTCATTTGGGCTTGTAAAATTTGCAGCCCCTTCACCTGGTTCAGTCCATAACAAACATGCCCATGTATAAATCNTGTGATGTTTTGTTTTTCATCACTTTTGATGGGTCTTCTTGAGTCCCCAGGTTTTTGCATTATTGTTCCTTAGAATTTAGCGGAGATGGAGAAGGAGAGCAATGAAAGAGGTATCTTGACAGAATGAACCAATAAGGGGTTAAGGAGAAGTATGGAACTAGGGAAATCCCCAGGAACTCACAAGGATGTCCCTAGCTAAGACTTATAGCAATGGTGGACAAGATGCTTGAACTAGCTACCCTTCCACTGTGTCTACCCTAATTGTCATCATAGACCCTACATACAGTAACTGACNGAAGCAGATGCAGAGACCCACATCCAAGCACTTGACCAAGCTCCTGGAGTTCAGTTGAAGAGAGGGAGGATGGATTATAGGAACAAGGGTGGTCAGGATCATGACGGGAAAAACCATAGAGATGACTGATCCAAGCTATTGGAAGCTCATGTACTCTGGACTGACAGCTGGGGAGCCTGATGGGACCACACCAGGCCCTCTGAATGTGAGTGACAGATACATTACATGGCTTGTTATGTTTGTGGGTCCCCTGGCAATGAGACCAGGATTTATCCCAGGTACATGAATTGGTTTTTAGAGCACATTCCCTATGGTGCAATGCCTTATTCATCCTTGATAAGGGGGCGGGGGGGCTTGGTCCTGCCCCAACTTGGTATGCCAGCCTGTGTTGACTACTCAAGGGAGGCCTTGCCCCGTATGAGGAGGATATGGGGAAAGGATGGAGGGGAGGTAGGAGGGAGGGGGAAAAGGGGAGGGAGGGGGACATGGGTTGGTATGTAAAATGAAAAAAAAATTAAATAAGAAAAAGAGATTTAAAAAAAGAATTTAGCTTTGTGCCTTCTCATTCACGGTAAACTCACATATGCCAGAGCTTCAAAACTGTTGATCCTCTGAAATTTTTACCTGCTTGACACTTTAAGTTTTAGAGGTATTTCAAATGCCACACATCTGAAACTCAGTTTCTTCTTAGCTTCCAATGAGAATGTTTTATTTCATTTACCACTTAATCACCCATGTGCAGGAGTCTGCTTGGATTTTTTCTTCCACTTCTTCATAATCCTGGAAAGTGAAGAAATGATACAGTATATTCTGGGAATTCTATTTCCTGATTATACAATTTCCATGATGTACCTCAGTGTAGTCCTTTCTTTCCATATTTGCTTCCAGAACTTTCAGTAAAACCACCCAAATCTTGGTCTGAACCACTGTAGTTATTGTTATCCCAGATCTTGGGGACCCCAAAAAGACCACCATGGAGATCAAATTCCATATGTAAAAGCAAAGAGCCTTTATTTTCAAGCTCAGAGCTTGGGCTCTCTGTCTAACATAGTAGTGAAAGCAGAGAGCCCTGAGCCCAGGCAGGGTAGGGTTTTTATCATAGGGGTAAAGGGACTTTCAGGGTTCAGGACCATGATTGGCTGACATTTGTCTAGGGGTATAGGGAATGTTTGGAATGTCAGGTATTTTTCCTTAGATGCAGGCCTCCCTGGGTAGGGTCAGCTTAAGGCTTTTCTGAGTCCAGGTGCTGCCTGCCAGAAGCTATGTCTGGGCTTCTAAGCCTGTCATGGCAGCTGTGTGGTCAAACTGTTTTGCCCCCCCCCCCACTCCCCTCTACACAAAAACCAATGATAGGACTCAATAATGAGTCTTATTTGCCCAGAGGTTTAAGGGTATTGGGACCTAAGAACCATTAGCTAACAAATTTTTCTAGGGCAGTGACATCTGTATCTATTGCCATTCTTAAGGTCCTGTAGTTCTAATCTTTGAGTCCATTGACAACTCTGAACCTGTTTTCTTTGTATGTCAATGGACATTATAGTTAGCCATTTTGTCCCCTATGCCAGTGAGTTTCCTTTTGATCCAGAATTTTAGCCTATTCTGGGCAAGGGACGTGTGATGATGTATTCTCTTCTGGAACTGCTTTGAGCTGGCATTGGGGTTTTGTTGTCAGGGCCTCAAAAAAGGCTGAAAGACTAGTCAAAGGCTAGGCAATGGGGGCATTTGTCAGATGCTTGTAGTTATCTGACCCAGATGTAGAGACAAGAAATAATCACATTGGCTGNGCTGGTCCACATCAGCTTTTAGCAAGTCCAGAGCTAATAGTCATCTAGAGCAGTACAGTCAGCAACTGAAGCTTGGAGGTGTCTGCCATCCAAGTGGAAACCAGTTGAGACAAATTTAAACTAGGAACAGAAGTTAAAATTCATGAACTTACTTGGAATTTTTAGGCCCATATTCTTAGTAATTGGGAAGAGCAGAAGTCTCAAGACCAGGAGAGAGAAAAAATATCATTCTTAGGAATAGACAAGTGGGGAAAATTTAAGCTGTATTTATTTGGAGTCCTTCTGACCTCTGTGAAGTGGATCCAAGTTTTATGACTCTTTAAATCCTCTGAGGCCCATATGAATTATCTTACAAAAAGACATCAAAGTTTTAGGTACATTGATACTACCAATCTGTACTGAAATCCATATTGTAGACAAAGCAGGTGATGGGTAACTGTAAAACAGCATAAGTGGACACATAGCTTTGAGTCCTAGCAAGAATTACAGATTTGGGTTAAAAGCATGTGCATTTTCCTTCTGTCCATAGAGCCAGGTATAAATTGGACAGAGATTTTTTTGGTACTTTCACTGATGAGAATCATTTTTAAGNTTATATTTAGATGACAACCAAAATAAATCTAAAATGTTGAGTTTGTGACTGAACAGTAANTAGTCATTGCTCTACCAGCTTATCAGAACTCTTATTAAATGTTAAGCTCNNAACTTTTATATCATAGAAGGGGAGAGCAATCCAAAACATTTCTCATAATCTAAACCATTTATATCTTAAATCATTTTCTGAGATTCTCAAAGCTTATAAGCTTTCATATATCATCAGAGCTTTATACATCTTAAAATATTCTTAGACCCTCAAAACTTGCATAGACTTTCATATCTTCAGACCTCTTTTAGACCCATATTTAAACCTTTATGACTTATTTAAACTTTTATATCTTAGAACATTTTCTTTAAAATGAGCTAACAAGCTGGCTATAGCCTTGCAAAAGGGTCTGGTTGTCTGATGCTGCCAAGCTGACAAAGNTATAGCTAGCCTAGCCATCAGTCCTTTCAGAGACCAGAGAAGGATAAATATGAGTGTAGACTAAGCAGCTTCTTATTCNATAAATGACAGGAACCAGTCCATACNGAGGTCTCCATAGTATTAGAGGCACAAGTATCAGAACAGCATCAATCTTCTTTGGCCATCAGGACCATAAGGGAGAGTTTCTCCTGTGAAAGAGTGACACGGGGAAGACTAATCTTACTTTCTCTAGGCAAAAGGGGTGCAATCAATTCTCCAAAGTTCTACTGCTTGTCCACAGTCTAGGCCAGGTCCTGGTGGCAGGTGTTGCATTAGGGCATCTTGCCCTGTGGTCAGCATTGCCATAATCCAGGTGGAGACATTGTGGTGTCCCATAATCTTTGGAGACCTTGGGTCACTGCTAGTATATCTGGGAGTCTGTCTGTTATAATAAGCTTTTAGATCAACATTTTAAATGCCATATTCTGCAGATTTCTGAAGTATAAGGGCTGTCCATGCATATCTGAAAAGACAAACTTTGTTTCTAGTTACTTGTTTTCAGATCAACTCTGAAAATATATGCAAGGGACNAAGTAAAGCTTATCTCTGCAATTAATTACATCAGTACTTAGCATGGCTACAATTAAAGAACTTGATTATTTATAAGATTACTATTTACTTGTGCTCTCTAACAGTCTACGATAGGTAGCCTTAAAAACAATGATTTTGAATTGAAGCTCTTCTAGTATCAAATATGGGTTCAACAAAGAAATTAAAACAAAGTGGCTATATGNTAATGGAAGGGTCCTAAGTTCCTTTTAGTATCAATTTAAAACATTTATATGACTCAGTTTATCTAAATAGCTTAAACTTAACAAATTTAGCAAAGACAAAGAGGCTAGATATACATTCTTAAGCCTGAATAGACCTTGAGTAAGGAGAAATGTCCTCCAAGCCACTGGTTCTCAACTTTCCTAATGCTTTGACCTTTCAATATAGCCCTCCATTACAAAATTTTTCCCATTGCTATTTCATAACTGCAGTTTTGCCATTGTTATGAATCTCAATACAAACATCTGACATACAGGTGGTCCTAGGCTACCCCTGCAAAAAGTTTTTTTTTTTTCCTTAACCCCCCAAAGGGTCGAGACTCATGAGTCAGAAGCTATTCCAAGCCCTTTGCCTAGGTCATTGTCTTGCTGCATCACAAGAAATAAACATCTCAATTTCTGGTTACTATCACCTGGGTGACTCTTAAATTATAAAGTTTAGCTGCCAGAGCAAGGTACATTCTTATGTATAAAAGCATTGAGNTACAGCTTTAATATTTATCAAAATATCTTATTTATTAAACATATCTATGATGGGAATGTCTTTCTGAAAATGTGTTGCTCTGATTGGTTGATAAATAAAGCTGTTTGGCCATTGGTAAGGCAGAATGAGGTTAGGCGGGACACTCAAATGAGGGGGAGAGAGAAAGAAAGCAGAGCTGGGCAGACGCCATTCTGCCATCTAGAGAAAGCATGTAACAAACAGCACACAGGTAAAGCCATGTGGAACACGTGGTGACATAGATTTATAAAATGGGTTAATTTAAGATGTAAGAGCTAGCTAGCGAGAAGCCTGCCATGGCCATAGTTTAAAAATGATGTAAGCCTCTGTGTGTTTACTTGGGTCTAAGCGGCTGTGGGAGCCGAGCGGGACCGGGACGACTGGACAAATTTTCACTTACACATCTAGCCATCTATTTAAATTCTCTCTAAGAAGCTTGCTGTTGAACACTTGTCAAAGACATAAGCACTTAGATGTAAATCTCTAAGTTAGTTCCTGTTAATCTGAATAGATCTTTATAACCTTAGTAAAAGATGGCTGCCAACCACATGGCTGCCTACATCATGATGAGGTCACCAGCCAAGATGGAGGAAAGCCACGTGGTTGCTGTTTAAAATGTGTTTTTCTAAGCCATAATTACTTGCACATATACACACAGTTGGATCCACGTTACATATACATATATACAGTTAAAACTAGCTTATATTCACACATGTAGCATTAAATACAAGTCACATACATGTCCACGTACATACACATGTATAGATCTCCATTTTTAACAGAAACATTTTGCAGTGAAGAATCATCAGCTATTTTTAAAATGAAAACCAAACAGAATTAACTTTCAAATTCTGTATTTGCAGGTATGAGATACCACAACATAATTTACATCCTCTCTGGCCTTCTACAACCTTCTATGTACCTTCAGTCTGTTCCTTTGATTCCTAAGACATTTACTTCAGAAAAATTCCTCTTTTACTTTCCTTCCCTTTATTATTCCAGTCTCCTTCTTTCTCTTTTGTTTTTAACACAGAAACTCTTACCAAAGTCTTTCTTGTGGTTCCCTTTAGTAGTCTAGAATATATTGTATAGCTACAATATTTTAAACAAGAACAGAAATACATACATATACCATAACAAGAATAACTCTAAATTTGCATCAAAACTGTACCAATATGAAGAATCTATTGGATCTGAATGATCAAAGCAGTCCTGGCTAGAGCATTATTACATAGCCACTGTAGCTATGCAATCANAGGCANTGACATTCCATTCTGCACTTAGAGCCAAGCCTTGGTCAGATTTGGCAGGCAGCCCCCAGGGCAGGTCTTGGGAGCCCCACCCAGCAGCATGGAAGGGGATAACATGCAACATAGGGACAAAGATTGTTGTTAACCCCAGATTCTCAAGTGCATAAGAGTGGCAGACTGGAAGGGACTCCATTCTATGGCCCCTGTAGGCTACTCCTCAGCTGTGACCTCACAGGAGCAGTTTTCCATCAGCCCTGAGTCCCACAGTGTTCCTAGGTCAGGTGTGCTCTGAGCTACATGAGTTTCTATCAGGAATCACAATGNACACACAAGCCNNGGCATAAAACACGCATACTTGTGGCCACAGTTCTCACTCATTTACACACTCGTATAGGCAGGACATTCCAACAGAAAGGCAAAGAGTTTTCCCAGGGAAACAGTGTCAGCTTATCAACTCAAAAATCTTAAAATAAGAATCTATAATTTTCNTAAGTCAGGCAAAGAACAAAAATACAACCTGCAAAACAACATCTTGGTAGTGAGTTAAGAGTAAGTCCAGAGGAGAAATNGTCTGTCCCATAGAGTAACACAAATATAGAGAAACACAGACACACCACATTTGAGGCTCTCTGTCCTCAAACAGTTGTGGGACTCTCCATCTCCATTACAGATCTGAGGCTCTCTGTCCTCAGTCAAACAGATGTGGGGTTCTCTTGCCCCACTACTGGGGTCTGGATCATCTTCCAGCCCCTTGTGATCACAGTTCTCCAGTGCATCTGACCTTAACTCTTTCTGATCAAGATCACCGATTTAGATGTGCCACAGAAATGAAACTGAACACAGACAGACAGGACAGACAGACACTTAGAGACACGNAGACACTTACTGACTGGCTTCAAGCTCTANNGGCAGTGGTCCTGGTGGACTTGGGGGATCCTGGNATGAGCCCCTAAATGTTATACTCAGGTCGCGGGGACCCGCAGAAAACCACCACAGAGACAGAATCCCATATGTAAAAGCAAAGAGCCTTTATTTCCAAGCTCGGAGCTTGGATTCTCTATCCAATGCAGTGCTGAGAGCAGAGAGCCCAAGCACAGGCAGGGTAGGGTTTTTTATCATAGTAGAGGTTGGGGTGAAGGGATTTCCAGGGTTCAGAAACATGATTGGCTGACATTTGTCTAGGGGTATAGGGAATGCTTGGAATGTCAGGTATTTCCCCTTAGATGCAGGCCTCCCGGGGTAGGGTCAGCTTATGGCTTTTCTGAGTCCAGGTGCTGCCTGCCAGAAGCTACATCTGGGCTTCTAAGCCTGTCATGGCAAGCTGTGTGGTCAAACTGTTTTGGGCCCCCGCCACAGTTACCTCTTCATGGATTCCCCTGATAGCCCTTTATCTACTGCAATTCATTTTTCAAAAACCAAATAAATATTTTCCTTTGTTTTGTGATTCATTAANACAATAATAAATTTTGTTTTGAAATAATTATACAATATTAGTTAAAATATCATTTAAAATAATATTTTTAAAGTTCACATCTGGTTACGTCTCTGTGTTGCTTAAACTCATTTAGAGGTTTATTATTTTCCTTAGGATAATAAATATTATGACCATTGTGACTATTAACCTGAGTATACCTCCCATCTCCTGTTTCTTTAGCTTCCTTTTTATTTTCCTTCTCCCTTCAACTCACGGTGCTCCCTTTATTCCATTTCTGTTCCTTTCCTATCAGAAACCCCTTCTGGCCTCATCCCCTCCTATGTGCTGCTTTCTGCTGATTCCCTCATCCATCCCTTAACCCCAAATCNCCAACCTAGGGTTGATTCCTCTTTGAATTCTTCTTTATCTCTCACTTTTCTTACTTTTTNTTTTCAAAGCGGTGTAAGTACAAGAATACTAACTCTAAAAAGCATGTTTTTTTTAGAAAAGATATGTTTTAATTAAAGCATAACTCTATCACTCCCCACTTCTTTTTCCTCCCTCTAAACTCCTCCTTGTCTCCCCACTCCCTTTCAAAGTGATGGTGCCTGCTTTTGCTGCATGTGTGTGTATGATTTCAAGGTTGATGAATTTGTATTGTATTGGGAGCTTCTTACTTGGAATGACTAACTCTCCGTATCTCATCAGTCTTTAGTTGCGACAGTTCTTTACCTAGGGGTGTGAAACCCTGAGATTTCCCCCTCCATGTAGCATGTCTATTGGTATTGCCACTGTTCAGTTCATTTTTTCTATACACCATCAACTTTGTTTGCGTGCTTCTTGTTTATATAGTCGTCTTTAAAATTGTACTGTAAACTTGCTCCTTGTTTTAGTGTCACTGCCATACAGATAAGTAGATATCTTAGAGATTTCAAATCAATGAAGTGTCATGTGTCCATGAAAGAGAGTTGTGGTAGATATTTACAACTTCATTTTAAAAACTCAAGAGCTCAAACAGTTACACTTGGATTTAAATATTAGTTTGGCCAGTTAATTCAACCAAATTGTTTACACATACTGAGACACAGTCTACTCATCCAAAACCATGCCAAATTTTGCAGACTTGCAAAAATCAAGTGGGTAAAAGTATAGAATCATTATAGATAAACAGTCAGGTCTTTGGTACAGTGCTTTTTAAAATGTGTTCATTAGGAAAGCAGCTATGCACAGCAACACATGAGGAAAGCCCCAAGAATACAATCCCTCACTATTCCCCAGAATANACTATACTTTTCCTTCACTTTCCAAATAATATCATGAAAATTTATGATCTTGGAATTTTTATGAGACTTTTTGTACTATATTCTCTTTTATTTCTTATTGGATTTCAGTTTAATATTCAAAATACAGCTTGAAGCTTCTTTTCCTCTTGTCTTCATCATACTGTGAAACACGATAAACATCAACTCCCTGGGGTGAGATCCTTTTATAGTTGACTAATCTAAGCAAGACAGCTTCTCTTTAGGATGAAGTTTGAAACTTACATGAACCCAGTTTTGATCCTTAGAATATAGACTAGATAGTAAAATATCCAAAGGCCCAGTAAGTACAGCTGTGCCATCAAATGGAGCTAGTTTTTGTAATTGCCACTAAATGGGAAAAATCAGAGTCATTTTAAAAGCAGTTGTGGCCTTACAAGCCTAATAAAATTTCATATGAATGATTTCTGAATACATTTCCATGTAAACAGTGGGAACATTGGCAAATGTCAGCAGAATCAAGATTTTGAGGACTCTGGAAATATGGCCTGGGAGATACTAAGGAGTGCTAACTGAAGAAAAACGGCTTTTGTAACCTTGGTGAAAATAAACAGCTTTGTGGCATTTAACTTGTTCTAGNCTTATTACACTAACTCTGAATNAGCCTTGAAAATCAGTTCCCACCAATTTTTCCAGAAGCCAGAATACTAGAGCCACTGGAGATGGAAGAAATGGGTTGGAGCTATCTTAAAATATAATTTTTAGAGAGTTGTTTTAATGTGATTTGTTTAACAGTTTCCTAGAAGATTCTTTNCATGAGTCCATGACTATTTGACTTGACCAAATGTTTTATCAATGCAAACAGCCCTTCCCCCAGGAGCCCTTTCCAAATATAAGCAGAGATGAGCACTTAATATTATGGATCACTCAGGTGATTAACAACAGTTGAGTCATGCAGTAGTCTAATATTTACACATCCATAAAGACCTTCACTTGCTCTGCCATGTAGTGTGAGTCTAGAAGATAACATACAGATGTGTATGTATACATATTCTCTTGGCCACACATA
>LZPO01066389.1:223685-235340 GCA_001675575.1 Neotoma lepida | reverse complement strand
TATTTCATCTTTACCTTCAGCCTAAGGGATGGTACCTCTCACATTCAAGTGGGTTTTCCTCCCACGGTTCCTCCTCTCCAGATACACTCTCATACATATACAATGGGAAATGTGCCTCACCCATCTCTTAAGTGATTTAGACCCAGTCAAGTTGATATTGAAGGTAAACCATCATAGATTACCCCTCTTCGGCTTAACATTCAAACACATTCCTCTAAGGTATGTTTCCCTTCTAGTTCCCAAAACAGTCCTCATATCTCCTAATACAAATTGTATATTCCATCTTTCTCTGTAAGTCCCAGTGGTCTTAATGGTTCTAATATTGTTCAAAACTCCAAGTCTGAAGTCTCCTTTGAGACGCAAGCCAAACTCAAAGCCTTATAAAAAGCCAAGAAATAATTTATACAATTCTACTAAGCAATGGGACAAAGTAGACATTCCATCCAAAATGGAGAAAAGAGGGTCACATCACATCACATGCCCTGCATATCCATCAGGGAAAGCATTAAATCCTTCAGCTCCATATCTGGCACACCGGGCATGTGAACTCCAAGTAACTTGGGATGCTCTGCCTCTGTAGTCTGGCTCTACTCAGTTCATGGAGACGTCCACAGCACAGGGTCTAAATTCTTAGAGCTGACGGTATCTTGAAAGTGTCCATCGCAGTTTAGACTTCAGCTTGGCAGCTTCACACATTGACTCCCTGCAAGGCTCTGATGCTGTGAGATACTGCCTGTGTTTGCAAGCATTCCATAAGTCTTAGTAGATGAACCCATGACTCTAAAACATTTGCGTTATCAGTACCTACAAAATCACCAATGTGTACAATGCCAAGGTCTGCTAGGGGCTCAAACAGTAGCTATATTTCCTTAGACCACAGCTACTGAAGGCTCTGAGTGCCTGGGAAAATAAACCTTAGAAAACACTTCTCGTCAGGAGTGAAGTGATTGTCACCAGGAAAAAGTAAGTGATGAGTGGGGTCTGGCATCTTCCTATTGACCCCCTGCAAAGCATTTTGCTTCTCTGTGGTAGTGCTGATCTCTTGTTAGTCCACACCTTTTTCATCCGCTCCTCTCCTGCCCAAATTCTGTTATTTAAATTCTCAGACTTTGCTTTTTGCTCTGATTCTCAAGGTAAATATGGCTCCAAGGGGCCACCAATGACCAGGCTATAGCTTCAATGCTGGGCTGTTTTGAAACTTTTTCTGCCCAAATAAGTTGTCTTTCAACTCTGAATCCAGCCTCCCACAAAATTTCAAGACAAAGATAAATTGCAAACACATTATTTTCTGGAATATACCATGAATGACCTCTATTCCAGTTCCTACCAGATTACAGCGACCAGTTCAGAAGCCTGAGGACTACACAGTCAGGTTTAGCCAAGGAAGCATCACCTCTTCTCTGGTAACTATTTGCTGCATTAGTCACTTTTACTGTTGTTGTGACCACAACACCCAATTCAAGCAACATAAGGAACAAATTACTTATTTCAGCTCATGATTTCAGAGAGCTCTATCCAGGGACACTTGCTTCCTTGCGCTTAGGTGGAACATCATTGTTGCAGAATATTTGTTTATGCTGTGAAGATATGTCTTTGCCAAGGCACTTTATGATTGGTTTAATAAAGAGCAAAATGGCCAATAGCTAGGCAGGAAAAGAATAGGCAGGACATCCTGGCAGAGAGAGAGGGAGTAAGAGGGATAAATCTAGGTACAAGAGACACCAACTGGATGTGGAACAAGTTGGGCACACAGGACAGAGGAAAGGTAACCAAGCCACGTAATAGAACATAGATTAATAGAAATAGGTTGATTAAGTTATAAGAGCTAGTTAGAAAAAAGTCTAAGCTAAAGTCAAGCTTTCATAATTAATAATAATTTCATTATTGTGATTATTTGTGAATGTGAATGTCATTATTTGTGAGCTGGTAGCCCAAAGAAAAATCCATCTACACACCAGGACAGAGGGAATATGGGGCAGCAGAGAGCTATTGAGTTCACAGATAATCAATGTTGACAGTGCTCACCAGTTTTTTGTTTTTGTTTTTTTCTTATCTCCTAAGCATGTTTTATCAAGATAAGACCTCCCCAGGTCCCCACATCCACCTACATAAGACACTTGCACAAAATAAGCAGAGCTTCAAGGGTTAAGGAGAGGTTATGAAAATTTTAAATATGTTTCATAATTAGTTAACTACTTTCTATACTAGTTAGCCTTCACTGTTAACTCATTACAATCTAGAGTTACCTAGGAAGAAGGAACCTCAGTTGAAGAACTGCCCAAATCAGAATGGCCTGTGGTCTTGTCTGTGAAGAACTGTCATGATGGATGGTTGATGAGGGAGGGCCCAGCCCACTGTGGGTGGCGCCATCACAAGGCAGGTGGTCTTGAGATGTACGAGAAAGTTAGAAAAAAGCAGAAGCCGGGGAGAAAGACAGCCAGCAGCCATCTTCCATGTTCTTTGAGTTCTTTGCTTCAGTTCCTGCCCTGTCTCACTTCAGTGATGCATTGTGACCTAGAAGTGTAAACCACATGGACCCTTTCCTCCCTTTAAGATGCTTTGTTCAGAGTGTTTTATCAGAGCAACAGAATGCAAACTAGAATTTGCTAAAAAATTAAATAGATGGGTAAGGGGAATTACTTACCAATTAAATAGCTTTGTGTTTTCCTTTTTATATCAAACAATCCTACATTATTTCAAAGCTAGCTACAGTGTGCTGTCTGAATTCCATCTCCAGAATTCTGAATTCTCTCACTACCATTTGAAGGATGGATTTGAATGTTTTCAGCCTGTTCCTCTAAAGAATTTCATGGGTATCAATTACTCAATTGAAAACTTTAGGAGTGATAGTGTTTGAACTCTTAAGATACTGTGAATCTCATTTGTGACATTATTTCATCTATTGTTGAAGAGCCTGACTGATATTTAACATGAACCAGGGACAATAGAATCATGAAGAGTGAAGTTGAAATGTTTAACTGTTGTAAAAACCTTGAATCTCGGGATCACTGGGATTGGTCACATATTGCTGTACCAAAATATCAGTGTTCACCATCAAATTAGCCTCTTCCTATGCTCTTGTGTGTTTCTCTTGTATTTAAAAGCACGCTTTTCCTTGAACATGCAACCTATACTTGAATTGGAAAAATTCTGAAAATACTCATCACCAAAGGCAGGAGATGGGAGCACTTTCATTACAAGGGTCTAGTTCAGTGATCAAATTACATCAAATCATCCCACATTTTATAAATGTGCCAAAAGTCAGAGAATTAAAAAGAAAACAAACAAATCACTGTGAACTCCAAAATCTGTGTTTTCTTTTCCCTTCCAATACTAAAACAACAATGTAAAGCTAAGAAGTGGCAATCTTTAAGCCTTTAAGTTCAAGGGAGGCCTGAGCAGGAAGCCTTAGCTGAGCCAGCCCTGATGAGATGTCTTCCTGACCTGCTTGACTCTCCCAAAGAAGGGGGAGGCTAATGTCAGCCAAAATGTCTGCAAGTTAAAGAATCTTTCCGGCTAACAGGTTTCCAACACTATTCTATACTGGGGGAAAACATCCTGCCCCATAAAATTAAATGACTACCTCCAAACTCACTTCCCTATAAATTATAACATTAAATGTATTAAGGTAAAATTGGGATTTCATGTTTCCTGAGGTAGCCCCTCCTGTTACAGATTTCATCTTTAATGTAATAATCCATCTACTTCTAGGGCCCAAAACTAGAAACATGATGAATAATGCTGTAAAACTGCCAAAGAAAAGGGCAAAACAACTAAGGGGCAGCTAACGACATCTCATCTTTGGAGGAAACCACAAACTACTCTTAGGAGAAATAAATGTGTTTGCAGTTTAGCAAGCCCTAAATTGCAGGAATGTGAGCCATTCTAACCTCGCGGAAGGTGGCTAGCTGCATTCCATTTCTTTGGAGTAAAGATCAAAAGGAAAAAAAAATTAAACACTTTAATGAGTTTGGAAGTTAGTGGCTCATATTAAGTCTGGCAATAACTATGAATTGACTATATTCTCACTAATTGAACACATTCTAATGTAGCCCTTTTAAAATGGGGTTGAAAGTCATAACAATGTTTCTGAGTTTACACTTTGTATTGAGAACTCAGCCAGCCCCTTGAAAAGTAAAAATTCCAAGGAAAAGCAACGTTACAACCAGCCTGAAGAGACAGACCATATGTGAGCTGAACTAGAGAGGACTTCTGAACACAGGTGGGCTAGGACAAGACTTGGGTTGTTTAAACTGTGAGAACACTTGAAGGAGAGATGCAGTTATGAAGCTATGGAAAGCAACACGTTAAATAGGCTCTGAAAGGCAATGGAAAGATGCAGACTGACTTGGCCAACTGGTCGCTTTGTACAGGATGGATCCAGTCAGGGAAAGGACAATACAAACACTATCACTAAGAACACCAGGAGGTGCCAAGACCCCCTGAACTTTTCTAATGCAATAATCAGTTTGTCTTTGTTAGGGTTTTTATTGATGGGACAGAACACCATGACCCAAAAGCAAGTTGGGGACGAAACGGTTTATTTGGCTTACACTTCCACATTGCTGTTTATATTGAAGGAAGTCAGGACAGGAACTCAAACAGGGCAGGATCCTGGAGGCAGGAGCTGATGCAGAGGCCCCNGGGAGTGCTGCTTACTGGCTTGCTTCCCCTGGCTTGTGCAGCCTGCTTTCTTAGAGAACCCAGGATCACCAGCCCAGGGATGGCACCACCCACCCACCATGGGCTAGGCTCTTTCCCCCATTGATCACTAATTGAGAAAACACCTTACAGCTGGATCTCATGGAGGCATTTCCTCAGCTGAGGCTCCTTCCTCTCTGATGACTCTAGCTTGTGTTGAGTTGACCCACAAAACCAGTCAGTACAACCGACCCCTTTTCAACTTGACACACGAACACATCTCTATTAAGCCACAACCCTTCCTTTCTTATTCATCCCCAAGATCTTAATAACTTTCAATGTCCCACAGTCTTCACAAATTCAAACACATTAAATTTTCAGTCCCTTTAAAATAGCCATCTCTTTAAAAATCCAAAGTCTTTAAAAATTCAAAGTCTCTCAATTGTGGGCTCCAGTAAAATACTTTCTTACTTCAAGAGGGAAATTTTAGGGCACAGTCACAACCAAATCAAAGCAAAGCAAACTCCCAACCATCCAGTGTCTGGGACCTACTCACAGTCTTCTCAACTCCTCCAAAGGGCTTGGGTCAACTTCTCTGGCTCTGCCCTCTGCAGCACACACAGCTTACCTTCTAGGCTCTGACTGGCTCCACTCCACTGCTGCTGCTGTTCTTGGTGGTCCTCCCATGGTACTGGCATCTCCAAAACACTGCAGTCTTCTGCTTCAACTGAGCTGCACTTTCACCAATAGCCTCTCATAGACTCTCTTCGTGATGCCAAGCCTCAACTTCTTTGTATGACCCCTTCAATCCTCAAAACCAGTATCACCTGGGTGACTCTTACACGTTACCAAGTCTGGCTGCCAGCACAAGGTACAACCTTGGCAGCCTCGGGAACACAGCTTCTCTGTACTCTCAGGAAACACAACCCAGAAGATTTCACCTCAGTGATGCTAGTCTCTTCTTAATCATCACTAATTTACTAGATCCATCTGACCAGCATCAATTGTCCCAGTAACACAAAGGTTTCACTTTTGTAGTTCTGGTATCTTGTTAATCACAGCTGTTTCTTCAGCTCGAGCTAACCAGAACCACAGAATCCTAACTGAAAATAACAAACAGCCCAATACAGTCTTTAAACTTCCTTCTGAAACTTCGAAAGCCGGGCCTCCATCCTCTACGTTGCTCTCGACATACATTTCCAAGTTTCCACAGAACATCCCACAGAGCTCTTAACACTCAGTGGCTCTTCCAGCCCAAAGTTCCAAAGTCCTTCCACAATCCTCCCCAAAACATGGTCAAGTCTGTCACAGCAGTACCCCACTATGCTGGTACCAATTTGTCTTAGTTAGGGTTTCTAGTGCTGAGACAAAACACAATGACAAAATGCAAAAGCAAGTTGGGGAGGAAAGGGTTTATTCAGCTTACACTTCCATATTGCTGTTCATATTGAAGGAAGTCAGGACAGGAACTCAAACAGGGCAGGAACCCAGAGGCAGAAGCTGATGCAGAGGCCATGGAAGGATGCTGCTTACTGGCTTGCTTCTCATGGCTTACTCAGTATGCTTTCTTAGAGAACCCAGGACCACCAGCCCAGGGATGGCACCACCCACCATGGGCCGGTCCTTCTCCCAATGATCACTAATTGAGAAAATGCCTTACAGAGGGGTCTCATGGAGGCATTTCCTTGACTGAGGCTCCTTCCTCTCTGATGACTCTAGCATGTGTCAAGTTGACACACAAAACCAGCCAGTACATTGCTCAATCTCTATGGAAAGCTTTGAGGTCAATATGGGTTTTAATTTTATTTTATGCATGGGAGAACTGAGCCCCTAGTGTCTGACTTGGACAGTAAGTATCTTGCCTATCAATCTCCAAGCAGGTAAATGCATGGTGTCGTGCATTCCATAGACAAAGGAAATATTAAACAACCAAAGAATCAAAATATACAGGGTCCAGCTTGTAGCTCAATGGTTAGAGGTGCTTGCCGAGCACTCAGGCAACCTGAGGTCAATCTACACATTGCATAAAGTGCTATGATGTCCTTGGCTTTGATTGTAAGCACTTGGGAGGTGGAGGTAGAAGGATCAAGAATTCAAGGTCATTTTTTTCAGCCTGGGCTACTAGAGACCCTTACAAAACAAGCAAGCTATGTATATATACTTTTACTATAATATGTATATATGTATTGTATTATATATAATATGTATATATAATACATATAATACCTTGTTGTTTCCAGGTTTTTTGCTATGGAAATTTCAAACATGTGCAAGAAGAAACAGTGTATTAATTCCATCCCTACAGCAATCCCAATTCCATCAGTCTCCCTCGATATTTCGGAGTAAATTGCAGACTATCATCTCCATCACTAGCTAAATCTGCACCTCTAAAATTCGGGTCAGTTTTTCCTGCTAAAGACCACAATGCCATGGTAAGACTTTTAAATGTTACAAAAATTGCTTAAGACCGATAATCAATAGCCAAAGGCCCAATCATTTATCACCTCTCGTTTATAGTTAGCCTTCTGCGTCAACACTGGAATTGCTTCTTAAGGAAATTTCTCAGCTCCCACTGTAATTCGAGCAGCAGGTGGCCTCTTTGGGGCCCCATAGGTGGGCGGGGCCTGGGCTCCGGTTCCCTCGGCAACACTGAGTCCCACCCCAGTTGCCTAGGCGATGAGAGTGGCTTCCTCAAGCGATAGTATGGCAGGGTCGGGAGGGAACCCAGGGACGATGACCCCCGCGGTGACTCCAGCAGGCAGCACAGCTGACTCTGAGGTATGCACCCCTTTTCTGTCTAGGACTAGGTCTTCGGCTAATGCCAAGGTCTCTCAGCAATGTCGAGGCCAGAGTCACCGGGAATGCAGCCCATGATGGCCTGCAAGCTGCCAGTCGGTCAGGGGACCCCTGAAGCTCATCACAAACCCTGTGAGCTTCCTCTGCAAAGTTCCATGCTCACACAGCCTGGCTACCATGCAAATATTCAGTTAAAAAAAAAAAAAAGTAATCTCTGATCTTAAAGGGGACCAGTCCCTTTTTCTAAGTGCCACTGATTGACTGTGATATCAATCATAACTGGAAAAAAAAGTGGGAAATTTCGGCTGCTGCGATCTGACTGGGTCAGTTTTAGCTTCTGTTGTCACCAGGCCCTTTGCCAGGAGATAAGACCAAAAGACCCTGAGCTGAGAGTCCTTTTTCTGCCCCTCGCTTCCTGGTTCATCATGAATGTGTCCTTGGTACTACAGNAACCTCAAGTGTAACACAAGGTCTAGCATGTTAAGACCGGCTCCTAGCACCAAATCTCAGTAAGGAGTGGGGGAGGCATTAAGTCATTTTGCCCATAGGCTTAATGTCTTGAAGGTCTATTTTTACTATGTTTTTACTTATTTTGGGTGGGTGGGTGGGTGGGTAAAAGCCTGAGTGCCATTGCTTAGTGTGGAGGTCAGATGACCACTTGATGGTGTCCACGTGGGTCCCGATAATGATGCTCAAATGTTCAGCCTTGGCAGCTGGTGCCACTGTCCTGTGCTGAGGATTTTAACCACAAGCGGATCAGCTAAGCCATCTATGAAGTTTTTTTAATGTTTAAATTTCCTGGCTGAATCAAATACTGTTTCTAGGATGTTATTTTTTGTTTCCATTTTAAAGTCTCCAAAGAGTGAATAAGGAAGTGTTAATTAGCGGGGCTTTGTTCCGCCTCCGTATTAGTCTAAACAACAGTCTTCGTGCAGCAGATAAGAACTCGGTGCAGTCTCAGCAGTTAGGAAGCACAATGCCAAGAATTTCATGCCTTCCTTTCCGGCAAGGAAGCCAGTCCCTCCTCCTGGTCCCCCAATACTGCAGGTGGACCCCCTAAGCCTTCAGGCTCTCCTATGAGCCTTTCTAAATAAAGTTAGCATACATTAAATGCACATTTTAACATGATAAACTGGATTCCAAGCCCATTCCTCCCTTGTGATCGCTAATGAAAGTTAACATAATTTTAAAACCAGCACAGGAAACTTTCCTATTAAATTTCGTGTCGTTTAAACATATACAAGAACTTCTAAGACTGTATAGTCTCCTTGTACACACACACTAACTTACCGGTGAATGTAATGCCCTCTCTAAGAATATTTAGTGATTTCAAGTTTAATGAATTGGTAGTTAAGAATGTGTGTGTACATGTACATGTGTATATATGTATATATATACATATATACACATATATATATGTTTCAATTTTTATTAGCTCAATCTTTTTATTAGTAAGTAACTGAAGAAATCTAGTTGTAACATGGACTCACTTAGTGCTACTCCTTGACTAAGAATAACAGGTAATATACAGAGTGGTGGACTCTCCATATTTCACCCCTGTAAAACTGAGTTCTTGTGGACCACAGAAAGATGGTCCACCATCAGGACCTCCCAACTGGGCTGTCTAGGGACTTTAAGATTAGAAGGAAAACACAGCAAAAGACACCCTTGTAATCCATTCCGAAGGCTGCTGAGGGAAAGACCCTTGGGTCAGATTCCTTGCAGAGTTGACCCCCTTACAGTTATCCACGTTAGGGTTTCTTTTCTGGTAAATTCTGTATCTAAATTGAATTAGCCAGAAGACCATCTAGTCTCACCTGTGTTCCCCATATGTGGGCGATGGACAACATCTGGAATAAAAACTGTTGTCCTAGTCACATAGTCCTCAAGCAATTATGGTAGCACATTAAAACCACAGGCCACACTAAGTGGTCACCAGAGACTGTATATAATCCATGCTGAGATGCTCTGAGCAGAAGGCATGGGCCACAGAACCTGGAAAGCAGATCCTGTGTGTGGCATCCCATGAGCTCTGCTTGCCAGTATCTTAACTGTGAAGTCCAGTTTCTTCAGTAACATTAGACAAAGGACCTCCTTTTGAAACACAAGCCTAAACTATCTGTATGAACATACAAGGCCAAAGGGGGGGGGATAAAGATTCTCTATGTATAGACCCATATGAAAATAGTTTATAAATAAATATCTAATTCAAGTTCTGCAGCCTCCTGGCCAGTTAGTTCATAAACTGACTTTCTCAGTATCTTCGAAAAAGTTAATTAATTAGTATTCTTAAAAGTAGTATGGTTTAGGTCATATTAGAGAGCTAAAGAGACTGAAAACGCTTCTGTCCCAGTCACCAGGGCTGAATATGATTCTCCTTATTTGTTTATTTGTTTGCTTTTGGCTTTTCAAGACAGGGTTTCCTTGTGTAATAATCCTGGCTGTCCTGGATCTCGCTCTGTAGATGAGGCTGGCCTCGAACTCACAGAGATCTGCCTGCCTCTGCCTCCTGAGTGCTGGGATTAAAGGTGTGCACCACCAAGCCCGGGCTCCGAACATGATTCTTGAAGTGTCCCAAATGAGCCGTGATCCCATTGCCTCTGGGAATTCACTAGAATGGAGACATTATCTTACAAGGAAAGATGCTGGTGTTTGTCTTTGAGGCCATCAACATGTCCTGTGGGAATCTGTAGACAGATTCCATCCACATTAGGTGATCCTCTAAAATGTTAGAAAACTTGGACTCAATTTAAATAAGCAAACCTTCGAGTTTCTGCATTTTCAGTATCATTCCATAAGTTACTTTGTGAGACAGGGCCTCTTATTAGGATGTGGATCTCACCAATTCCTCAAGAGCAATAGTTCTCAACCTTCCTAACACTGTGACCCTTTAATATAGTTCCTCATACTGTGGTGACCCTTAACCATAAAATTAGTTTCATTGCTACCTCGTAACTGTAATTTTGCTACTGTCACGAATCATAATGTAAATATTTTTGGAGACAGAGGTTTGTCAAAGGGGTCGAGACCCCCAGGCTAAGAATTGCTGCTCTAGACTAACTGGCTGTGGAGCTCCAGGAATCTGTCTGTCTGTCTGTCTCAGCCACTGGGATTATTAAAGCATACCACCTGGGTTTCATGTGAGTTTTGGGGACCTAAACACAGGTCCTTGTGACTGAATTGCAGGCACTTTGCTCATCTTCCCAAGCCATCTCCCCAGCCCTTAGTCTGTTCAATTTTTATCAATGTTGTACCATTTTTATATTCCACTTTTACATCTAATTTGGAAAGGTCCATTCACCATCTTAACTTCTTCCAAATGTCAGGATCTTCCCATAAGAATTTAAACTTATCTTACAAAGTTCTAGGAAAACCCCATTGGGGTTCAGAAATTGTCTTTGTATTACATTTATTATGTGAGAGGAATTTCACTTCTTGAATTTGAAGGCATTTCTAATTTCTTTTATCAATTCGTATCCTTCAAGCTCTGACAAAGTTTTAGAAATTTCGCTAGAATTCTTATGCCTTTATTATACTCAGAACAAAGTATAATTTAATCAAGTTTTGGGACATTTCCATTTCTAATTAGTTTCTCAAATACAGAAAAGAAGCTAGCTTTGTGTATTTATGTTATGTACAGCTGTTTTACCAGTTTCTTAGCTGAGTGTTAGTACAATGTCAGCCTTCTTAAGGATACTATGATGTAATCTTCAAAGAAAGGCCTTTTTGTTCCTTTGTGTCTCCTGCGTAAGCTGCATATTTCATTTTCTTATCTTCTGACTGTAATCGAGGAGAATGACTCTAATGTTGACTTACTGTAAGATTGCTGATCGGGCCCCATCTCCTCTTGGTTCTATAGCATTGACTACTATCCCATCGTTTGATACGATGGTGGCTATTAGTTTTGGGGATAGTCCATCGAGCTCAGTTTTCTTTTTCCGTTTAAATTTACCAAGTGTTTTGCTGCTGAGTTTAGAAAGTACCTGTTCAGCATATATGTAACAGTCACAGAAAGCATGTTGAATTCAACAAAAACTTATGTTCCCTCTCCTAGCCATGGTTCTGTCTGGGTGATAGGCCATTATCCTTTAATCACAGGGGGATTCATGTTTTCCAGATCTATTTTTAACTCTGACCACACAGTCTGAATTCATTAGTGATTTGGGTTTCTATATTCTCTTATTTTCTTAATGTTCTTCTATGCACATTCTAGATGTG
>LZPO01066389.1:196599-208154 GCA_001675575.1 Neotoma lepida | reverse complement strand
CCCTGTGCATGCCTACCCACTGGTGTCACCCCTGTGCATGCCTACCCACTGGTGCTACCCCTGTGCATGCCTACCCACTGGTCCCACCCCTGTGCATGCCTACCCACTGGTCCCACCCCTGTGCATGCCTACCCACTGGTCCCACCCCTGTGCATGCCTACCCACTGGTGTCACCCCTGTGCATGCCTACCCACCAGTAACAGGAAAGACTTCCTGGATACACCAGTTGCCTGCATCCAATCTCCACAGCAGGAGGGCAGAGGGCATAGAGATGTTATTCTACCTGCCACAAGAAAAACCAAACACAATCAACCAATCAAAAAGGACAANAGACATTCATGTTTTCACCAAAGAGACCATAGAATTAAGTCTGCAGTTACTAATATTTAAGTTTCATTTTCAACTGGACAAGTGTCAGAGGAAATAGCCTGTGGAGAAATGTTGTTGCTTTGTTGTGTGCACGTGTGTTTTGTTGTTGTCTAGATGTAGCTTTCTGAGAATCTTCTAGAACCACCAAGCTACTCACTGTGGGTCATGGTGAGGAAGTTGTGTCATTTCCATCTAGGTTTGACAGTCTATCAAAGGCACATGTTTGACAAACAGGTTACATAGCTTTGAAGTCTTTAATGGTGGTGATACTTCATACAAAAATTCCTATTTTCAATATAGATATTTAAAGGGCTGGCGAGATGACCCAGCAGGTAAAGGCACCTGCCACCAGGCCTGATGACCAGGTTGAGTCCTCAGCAAACCAAAGGTGGAAGGAGAGAACCAAGTCTCTGAAATTTGACTCTTACCTACACACAAACCATGTGATACAGAGANAGACATAAAATAAATAAAATGTAAACATAAATATGGGAAATTTGAAAACATTCATATATTTGGCTCCTATCAAAAATCTTCCGGCCAAGTTTTCACATGCTAATACCCAGTTATAGCCAAGAAATAGGGGGGCTCTACTCATTGGTCTTCCCCACCTGAGTTTAACACTGATGTCAACAGTGACTGAACCCATGATCTGGGTCTCCTCACTACCTTTTCTCTAATTTTTATATACCCTTCTTTTTTTCCCTTAAAATGTGCTTTAAAATTTTCCTTTCCATTTAAAAGTGGTATTTAAATAGATATTTGTGGTTTTGCTTTTTAAAATGGAAACAAAAGTTGTCCAGCCAACCATGTACATATATGGTCATAATGATGGGTAGACCAACCATTACTAATTCATCCAAAAAGCAATTATTAATTTGCTGTAAAGAAACAAGAGCTTCACCTTCTCTCGCCACCAATGCTGGGCAAAGGAGATTTGGGCGCATTTAGGACATCTTAGACTACTGTTCCCCCACAACAGCTATCAAGATAANGGAAAGGCTTCCTGGCTTTGTTTTCAGCCCTCCATATGTCCTTAGAGGACAGCATCAAGTGGGTCGGGGAAGTGATGGCAGAAATGGGACCTAACCGTTCACAGAAGAATGAGGAGCTGCATGTCTTTGATGTCAAGGAAGCCAATGCCATCATTGATTACTTAAAAATCAGGTAGGACCTGTATCCATTTGTCTTCCATTTCCTGTCTTCTAGAAAACACCTATTAAAGATAACTTAGATTTTAGTAAATTCAGAATTTGCTCAACAACTACTCAATAAGCAGATAATGGTCGGGCTGCGGAGATGGCTCAGTGAGTGAAGGTGCTTGCCACCAAGCTCTGATGATCTGAGTTCTAATCCTGGGACCCACATAGTAGACGGAAAGAATCAACTGACTCCTCCAAGCTCTTCATTGACTCATGGTAGTGGCACAGACGTACCCACACACCTACATGAACACAAAATTAATTTTTTTCAAAGCAGAGAATACTCAGCTTTCCCATCTAACAAAGGAAAATGAGGACTTGAGCACTTGTGTCATAAGTGACACTGTGATTTCATCTGGCCTGTAAGCACTACTAGGGACTGCCTTTCTTCCCTGAGTCTGTGACTAACAGCATTTTATTAACAGAATTGAATCTGGTTATAATGGATCTATACTTTAGGTAGCTTGTCTATCCAAGGAGCTACATTTACATTTTAAAGAGTAATATTCATTTCCCACTTAAAAGTTGATTTTGCATGATTTGTATTTTCAATGAAAGAGCTTTAAGTCCTTATGGCAGGGGCCTGGAGTCCTAGAAGGGGAAGCTAAGGCACTACAGCATGAGTTCAAGGTCAGCCTAAGCAAAATTAGTGAGACCTTGTCTAAAAGTATTTGCAAAAGGGATTAAGACTATAGCTCCTTGGTAAGGTGTTTGTCCCTACCAATCATGAGGTTATATGCTCAATCCCTAATACAGAAAAAAAAAAAATGAAGAGAGTCACATACTTCATCAAATTTTTTAAATACTCTAAGGTATTTTGAACTAATGGCCAGTTTAACTCGTTTAAGTCTTACTTCTGTCTCTTATACACATCTAGATGTGTATTGGAAGTATGTTTACATTAGTGACTCTTTATTACTTAGGAAGAAATCTGTCTCATTTTTTGCCTGTGTATGTGCAGTATGCAACGTGTTTGCTTATATAGGGGCATACATGTGTGAGGGTACACATGTGTGCAAATGTATTTGGAGGCTCAAAGTTGACCTCAAGTATTTTCCTCAATTGCTCCCCACTTCATTTATTGAGACAGAATCTCTCACTTGAACCCATAGTCCTGATTCAGCATATTCAGCTAGTCAGTTTTTCCCAAGGAAACTCTGTCTCCACCTTCTGAGCAATGGGATTAGTGGTGGTCCACCATGCCTACCCAGCATTTATATGGGTGCTGGGGACCTGAATTTTGGTCCTCAGATATGAGCACCAAGTGCTGAGCCACCTCCCAGCCTAAAATCTGCTGTATGGAGCCTGTCACAAGGTGTATGTGGGAGGCATGCCTCTCTCCAAGGAGACGTTTTTAGATATCACAAATCCTGTGACACCAGTAGGTGAAAATCTGCCTCTCCCTAACTATGTCTTTCCACATAGTCCTGCTCTCACTTTTCAACTGTGTCTCCACTACTTCCCAACATTACATTTAGGATCCTTCAACACAGAGGGCCACAGATGTCTGTCCTACACAGGTTCAAGACTCACTTGGCAAAGATCCCAGTTGTTGTCTGGAAGCTTTATATATGTTAGTGTGTTTAGTATGATAAAGCTTATATACTGATTTCTGGGGTGGCTTAATAGTGGCATAGGATACGTACTTTTTATAAGATAGCATCTAATACAATGCAATTTTTTTAGTACAAAACATACTTCCTAATGTGTGAGTCTCACTGAAAACCATACAAGTTTCCGTAGCTTTTAGAGCAAGATGAGTTCCTTCACTTGGGGAAGAGAAGGAAATGGACAGAAACCTGCCCCTCAGGGCTGGGTTGATGATGGTTCTGTGGGTAAAATACTTACTGTAGAAGCCGGAGGACCCGAGTTCAGATTCCTAGAGACCACAGAAAGCCAGGTGTGCCTGTAAGCCCAGGACGGACACATAAGGAGCTAGGAGGTGTGGGGAGAAGCTCCTGGACCAGCCAGCCTGGCCTATGCAGTAGTGAACAAGAAAGACCATATTCCAGAACAAGGGGAAATGGGAAAGTGAAGCCAAATACCTGAGGATGTCCTCTCAGCTCTACCACCACCATGGAACGCATACACCTGCACTTACACACACACAAGCCCAAATGAATGCACACATGCATGAGCAAGTACATAAAAATCTGTGCCCTGAGGTCCTTCTGGCCCTCAGGGCCTGAGATTCCTTGGACAGGGGAAGTCAGCCATGCACATTTTCTCTGGCTCCCTTCTTCATCTACTTATGCTGGTCTGCTCCGACAGGACAGAATTTTACAGCTGAGCCCTAAGCCCAGGTTTATAATGCAAATGGGGTCCCACAGCTAACCATAGCATCAAAACCTCCACACCTGCCACCATGTGTAAGACGAATTTCTAAACGGTCTTATTAATAAAAACATGGAGCTAGAAATAGGGGTGAAAATCTGACAGAGATCAGAGGAATTAGGAATAGCCACCAGCTACCTCACCTCACCAACGCCGCTGCTTCTAAAGAGAGAGCAACTTCCTCTCTACACAGGTTTTTATGCCTATCCATTTTGCTAACTCATTCCCTCTCTCCACCAAGCTACATCACTTCCTGTCTGTCTGCACAGTCCTCCAGAGCTCTATGGTTGATGCTGGGATTAAAGGCGTGTGCCNCCACNGCCTGGCTTGGCTTGTTCCCTAGTGTGACCTTGAACTCACAGAGAACCAGACAGATTAGGGGTGTGTTCTAACATTGTATGACTTCTGTTTATTATAATGGCTGGCTGACCTTTTTCCTCTGATCCTCAGATAAATTTTATTGGGGGACACAGATAAAATATCACCACAAGCATGTCCCTTTCCTGACCGTGAGGAACAAGCTCCCTTNCTTGTCTCAACTCATCTCTCCAGGCAATGTTCATTAATGTACATCTTAAAAGCGCCACATGCCCAATCTTAGATCTCCTAATAAAAAGAATATTTAAAGAGATTAGTTAAATACAGAAAATCCAGATGTAATGCTGTTAAATCTCCACATTGTGATTGCAGAGTAACTATGCATTTAAATATAGTTATTACACAAAGGATAAAGTATCAGTGATTAGGATAGCTGGAATTGATAATGAAGCGGCATGAAGCAGTGGGAGCCTTTCCACAACTGTTCAGAATCCCTCGTGGGTTCACACGTAGAAATTTAGTATCAGTGAAATTACACAACATATTCCTTTCAATGATTATTAAGTTTTATAAATATGAAGATAACTAAATTATCAAAAGTAGGTGTGCTTCAGCTTAGCCCTGATAGTCTGTTGATCCAACCACTGAAAGTTGAGTATCCAACCATATTCAGCTTAAGAGATGAAGTCTTTCGCCCATGGCCCATGGCATGTGCATTCCATGACCATTCCTGGAGAGGCATGAACAAATGCCTGTTCACCCCCAGAGAACAGACAGACAGACCAAAGAAAGAATTCTGCCCAAGTCTAGCTTAGTGCAATGAGTTTATTAGAATTACTTCAGGGAGCATGGGTGACTCAAAGGCAGCTGACTCCCCCACCCCCACCCCCATCACCAGCACAGGTGACATCATGAAAGCCACATCCTCTGAGCTCCCTGCAGAATGTGACAGGTAGCTTTATCAGGACTGCTACCCTCTCCAGTGACTGCTTATTGCTTATACAATCCTGGAGTGGGGCCTCTGAATCTCATCATTTCCTGGGCTTCTTGAGCCCCTGGTTTCAGGATTTCCTTGACCTCATAAGTCTTATTGTCAGCCTGAGTCTTGTAAAACTCTCCTTCTGGGAGGGGATGTGGCAGTTAGGAGGAGGAAATTGTCATTCAATACTATAAAACTTAACTTGTCAATAAAATTACATTTCTTCAGATACTTTCACTTTAGTCTAAATGATGTATCTATACCTGTGGTCTGGAAACACTACTACCAAAATTCCTTCTTCACATGAGTATGGGGTACTACTGCTGTCTGCTGATGCAATCTGAACAAGTACACACACACACACATACACACACACACACACACACACACACACACACGGGGGCAGGCAGGGGAGAGCTATGTGCTTATGCAATCTAAATAAGTATATACACATATATATTGCAGACACTTATAAAAGCAAACATTGTTTTCCCTTTTTTTAGTCAGTGTTATTCCCTGAGAATCATACATACCCACTGTGAGAAAATTAGCCCCACGCCTACTTTGTGCCAAACAATGCGTGACACTGGCCAGACAGCTCAGAACATTTTTATTCCATCTTGCTTTAAGTCCTAACCTGAAAGTTGGAAGCTTGAGTCAGACAGAAGTCCAATGGAAGAGACAGCAAGTGCATTCCCATGGCTGAACTGTCACTTGATTCCTAGATGAGGCCCTTATTAGCTCCCTGGAGAAGCTGGAGGGTGCAGAGAGACAGGGAGGGAACTTGGCCTGTCCCTCAGGAAGTGTCCCCTTAGACATCTGCCCCNGGGTACACATCTTGGTCCTGGTCCCAGCCCTGCCTCCATACCTGCATCTTTGACCATTATTTCCAAGTCATGGATGCTGTTTTCATTGCTTAAGTTCCCTCTCGGCAGACATGGGAAAGCCCCATACCTCTATGTAACAAGGACATAGAGACTGAAAGATTATGACGTTTCAGGGTGGAAACGTTTTACCCTATGTTCCATGTCAAGCACAAGATGGACAAAGTCGGATGTTTTTCTAGTTCATTTACAGGATAGCAAGCTGGTTCCCAAATATGGCCTTTGATTTTTATATGCCCAAATCAGTTATTGTCAGTGTGATGTTTTTGACCCTACAGTTCTCTCTAGGTCACCAATATAAAGGAGGGGGAAGCTGAATTTATTTTGCTTCGGTGATTTATCAGACTTCACTAATCTTCGAGTGTTTTTCTAGCCAACAGATCAAAGCAATGTCAAAAGCTAAGTTAGTCTTGTGAATGTTGATGAGTAAATCAAGGATTCGTTGGCTGCAGAGAAGAAAGGAAACTTGACTGGGCCCACACAGCCACTACTCTTTAATGGATTGAGCTCCTACGGAGCCCCACTGCTAATGTAACTCAGAGGGGCCCAGCTGCCTGAGGATTTCTTCATTGATTTCAAATGAATTGAAACTTTGACCCATTACAGCATCCAGGAGAAGCCATTATTACACATGCTCTGTAGCTACATTCTTGCAAATGTTAATTTCTCAGTTATATTAAAATCAATTTTCTTAAATAGCAGAAGGCACCAGAGTGAAAGAGAACCACGAAGATATTTTTTTTTTGTTCTCGGGCGTTTTGCTGTATTATGTATCTATTAATTTTCCCAACCAGCAGGAAGAGAATTAGAAAAATTCAAATATTATCACAAACAGGATATTAGAAGTCAGCCCTTCAGTAACATTTTTAACTCTCAAAGATACATCGCCAAGCTCTTAACTTATAGAAATATTTATTTGCAAGACCTTGTGACTTTGAGCTCTTGTAGTCCATGGTCACTGACCACCTAGTTTTCAGGTGAGAAGAAAACAAACGATNCACTTAAACATATGCCAGCCTTTGATGTGTGACCACACATTCTGCAGGAAAGTCGGACATTCAAAAAACAAATTTTAGACCTTTTCTGGTGTTCCTGGAGATTGATTTAATCTCGAAACATTTTGGCAATATGTGACGTAATGGATCTAGAAACCCAGCCCCGTTCATACCCGGATTGAGTAGGGTCTAGAGCAAAGCACAGCTGATGCAGAGACTGTGCAGCTGCCTGGGGTGTGTGTGTGTGTGCCTGTGTGTGTGGCGGGGGGTGCTACGTTTCAAACTAGGAAACACACTCTTGCTTCTCTACCCTAGAGCACCCCTCATGTCACAGATGGATCTGCTGACACGTCCCTAAACCCTGTGCTGTCTTCTCAGTGTCTCAGAAAGCTAAACNTGAATCTCCCAGCATTCCCNGGCAGCTGACTTCGGAATGAAGAAGATGGATTTCTGTACCTCTGTTGACTACCTCTGGCTTGGCCACTCCCCNTTTCCTTTGAGTCACACCTTCAGGTATTTTCTTCTCTCTCATGCTAGTTGCATGTTTGTTTTGTGTTTCAGCTTATTCCAGCACTACAGGCTCTANGAGTTTATGTTCTACTCGACCAGGGAAGAAATTGTCATTGGAACCGAGGTGAGTAACATGGGGCGGAGCGGCTGAACTACTTAGCCTATCTGAATCCGGAATTGCTCAAAGCAACTCCTGGTCATGATATAACCGAGTAATATAACCAAGTAGTAATGAAAAAAAAAATTATGCCAGGTGAGCTTCCGATTAAGAAAATAAGCTCTTTGGGTGATAGGAGTGCCGTTAATCACATATTTAGGCATCTATGGGTTGTTTGACAAAGCTCCCTTGAGTAGGATTCTCATGTTTCCATGCAAATAAAATCAGGAAACCCTCAGGTGGATCAGCCCAGCTTGTCTCTTCTGATTTTGCGCTGTTTTCCCTCTGCTCCTTTTTGAGGCCAGCATCAAACCTCACTTCTCCACTGAAGCAAGCTTGTACTCATGGCACTGTGTTTCCAANAAAGGATTTGGGCTCATTCACTAAACACAGCCTCCAAGGGTTTTTCCCCTTAATTTCAACTGATCTCCTCTTGCTAAATTTTGGATCCGTTTACACAAACATCCATCATCCTGCAGATTTCTCTATGTTTCTTGCGGGTTTGTATAGCCAAGCAACCCAACAGGAGTGTTCCCCAAGGAGAGGGTCATCTGCTACCCTTCTCTTACATGGGACAGACTATAGCATCACACAGGACACAGCCCTCCTAAAATTAATNCTAATTAACCAATTAGGTGACAGACGGAAGAAGGTAGATTTTGCAGTAAATGGTCTACAGAGAGATGAGGGACCCTTCTCAAATAAGTCACACAAGTGCAACTGCTGGGAATGAATCCTGAATGTGGAACAAGCTCAGTGAGATAAAGATGCTCTGCAAGGTGCTCCTAACAGTTCTCCATCTCCTGAAGCAGCTCCACTGCCTCCCAGATGGATAAGGGACAGGCACAGTCATGGTCAGCAAAGTAGAAAGGAGGCACCTTGCCTCAGATCAGGTGCCAGATGGGATGACTCTAACCCTATCTGGTCTACTTAGGAAAACTTGGGTGGTAACAGTACTCCAACATTAGCAGAAACAGATGTTTAGATCCATGGAGAGCATGTCTCAGGGTCTGTCTCCTCTCTGTTCCTCTGCTCTCCAAGGACAAAGTTAGATGACATCCATGAGCATGGAAAGGTAACACGGATGAAGTAGATAGAGACTGGCTTCTTCATTGTCTATTGTGTTTTTTCCACATGTCAGAGTGACAAAATTCAGGGAAGAATGTTGGGTCTTCCAGAGCTGCACATTCATAGAATTTTAAAGGACTGACAAAAGCAGGTATCATGTTAGAGTACTTAGTGGCATCTTGGAAGTCGCTGATGACTTTTGGTGCAAATCTATGGTTTTTAATTAATGGAAGAAGGCAGGAGTCTGGCCCACTACTGTGTGACTGCTTGTGCTGGTCTCAAAGCTCTGGGCTCAAATGAGAGACCTTGACAATTACNGGTATGTTTCATATTTAACAAGCTAGACCACTCCAATAAACTCAAGTTTCTTTCTTAATCATAGATAGAGGATACTAACAAAACACACACACCTCTATTCATAGACATATCCAGATCATAAATGAAAATGAAAAAAATGACACAGAATGCCCCCAGTTTTCAATCACTAATTAAGTAGTAGTCCCAGGAAATGCTGACCCAGTGGCTGCCAAACCAAAGGAGAGAAGCCGAGTATTACCGGCTCCCCAATAAATTTGTAGAAATCTATCTGTGAGTTGTTCCTGCTGCATCTTTGACCTGCTCAGAATTCTGTCCTCACACTAACTACTCACTTGCTGGGAATACAGGAAGTTCCGATGAGTGTCACGGGAATGCGATGAGTGGGTTGGAGAGATGATATAGAATCTGAAAACATTAAAATAGAAGGGAATAAAAATAAGAAAGGAAGAAACTATAGGTAAAAATGACTCGATTCCAAGTGCACTCTAAACACCTTGTTTGGAGCACGTGGTATGGCTTGGTTTAAGAGTGTCCATCAAAGATCCATGTTGGCTCCTTGATCCCCAGTGTGANACTGTGAAGCTGATGGCACCCTTAATGGGGCAGTGCCTAGGGAGAGGAGCATCCTCAGAAGGGGCTGTGGAACCTAATCTCTCACTTGATGTCTTGATGCCTCCCACATGCCCTTGTCATTGTGCCGCTGTCTACCATGCCCCATAGTCACATCAAAGCAAGCAACAAGCAACATGCAATTAAATCCCTAGACATATGAAATAACTTCTCTTCTCTATAAAGTTAGTCTGCCTTGAATATTTTGTTATGGTAATGAAAAAAACAGACCAACGTGCTGGAGTTCCGACAACCAGGGAAATAACCCAGCGCATAAGCGGGGCTTAGTGGAGAAATCATCAGGCATTTGAGCCTGAGCTAGCTGTGCATTTGGCAATGACTATGTGCTAATTCGTGTAACTCGTAAAAATGTCATCAATGCTTAAAGGTTTGCGAATTCGATAAAGTGGAGGAATTTGAGAGGGGGCAGAATTTTTCTGGACTGCTCAGGTGGGCTCAAAAATTATCATTAATTACCTCAGAAGAGAACAGGGGAGGGGGGCAATTAAAGGGGAGATAGATAATGCGCATGTGGCCTTGAAAGAAGAGGCCCAAGTTCAGTCAAATGCCCTGGCATCTNTTATGGGAAGATCTGTGATTGTGTTGATTTCTCAACATTAGTTTGAGTATTATTGTTCATTATCCTTATTATGAAATTTAGATAGAAACTTAATCTATGTGTAGATTTCTAGCACATGGCATATATGAGTATTCAGAAAAACATTATTTAATATCAGCTGGGATATAGGCTAGATTTCCANCTTATACAAAATTCTACAGTGAGTTCGGCTCACTAAAGGCCCCTTCCCCAGTGGTGGACACATGCAGTATCAGCAGACTATAATTTACCTTGCCCTAACCTTTCCACTAAAAACAACTAGAAAAACATGACAAGATATGTTTTTAACTTAAGTATTTGAGATTTCTACTACCGTAGGTCAAAAACATTATGAATCTGGGCCAGGAGAGATGGCTCAGCAGTTGAGAGTGTATTGCTTCCGCAGAGGACATTAGTTCAGGTCCACAGCACCTACATCGGATTGTTCACAATTTTCTGTAACTTTAGCTCCAGGAGACATCTGGTGCCCTCTCCTGGTCTCCACAGGCACCTGTACTCATCTTAAATGCACATGCCTACACANATATACATAATTAAAAATAATAAATGTATCTTTTTTAAAGGTATGACTCTCAGAGATAAGCCTGGCATTTGGTGATGCTTTCTACCCAAGCATCTGTCTATTTTTAAAGGAGGCTAAAGAGACTTAGAAAATAAGATATGGGTCTTTGGTGGACACAGGGAGAAAAAAGTGAGGTAACCCCATGAGTTGTGTGCCAGACCTCAAAGGATCACCTTTGGGAAAATTAGTCCTTATGAGGACAGAATTCCAGTTGAAGATTCTCTGGAGTATTTAAATCAATTATATATAATGCTAACCTCCTCTAAACCAAAATTGTGCTGCATTCCAGATGATGGCAACAAATTTCCCATAACTGTTACCCANCACACATTGAAGTCCCCAAGCACAGAAAATATAAATAGACTGCAGAGAACGTAGTAGTATCTTTGAGACAAGATCACTTATTGGCCTAGATCTCTCTGAGTAGACTGGGTGACCAGCAAGCCTTGGGGCTCTGCACAGCTGCCTCAAGCATTGGAAGTATGTGTCACCACACCCAGCTTTTTGTGTGCTTCCAAGGATCAAGCTCAGGTCCTGAGTCTTGGCAGCAAGCCTTTCTCCACTGGCCTATCTACCACCTTAGCCCCTAAAGGGTTCAGTCTTGAAGAACAATAGTGTTCTCTGTGGTATT
>LZPO01066389.1:165381-183863 GCA_001675575.1 Neotoma lepida | reverse complement strand
TGTTTCTGTGTCTTCCAAGCAGCCGATCTGGTCTCAGGTCTTCTCCACAGCTTGGCTTGTCTGAAAGTGACCCTCAGCCATCTTTATTGCTTACTCTGGGAAGGAGGGGCCTAGTGAACTGGGTCAGTTTTAGGGACTTCCGGTAGCCGTTTTGAGTTGTTTACTATTTGTCTTAAGGCGCTTCCTTGGGAGATGAAATGTTTTGGTCTTAGAGGAAGCTGTTACACAACAGGTGTATACAGTGGCTTTCTTGACATCTATGCATTGCTTGCCTGTCTTGTGACATGGGGACTCTCACGAGCCTCTGCTGAGGTCCCATGGCACCCCACAGTGTCATGTGCATGGGCTTGGAAGTGATCCCTCCTGGCTGAGCCTAGTGAGGGCTATAAGTCTTGTTGATCACTTGATAACAACCTTAAGAGACCTTGAGGCAATGCCCCCGGCAGATCTGTCCTGTGGGTTCNGAGCCACACAACCTCATGTCTCTAAACGTCTATTTAAGCTGTCAGGTTTGGGATAATTTGTTGCAAAGGCCCAGATAACATATACCTGCCCCTTTCACAATGTGTGCGAAGCATCCACCTGCAAATGCTCAGTCTCATCTCTCTATCCTTGTCTATTCCTGTCCAGCCTGCCTTGGACGCTCTGCTGCCCATCACTCTCAAAACTGCTGCTGGAATTCCAGTTCAGATATTCCATTCCACATCACTGCACACAACGCATGCTCAGTAAACATCTATGCACGACTTGACCCCCGTTTTCTTTTGCCTTATGTGAAGACACCTATCCCTTGAGAGATATCTTAATGACTCACACAAAAGTCCAAAGAGATGTACTGAAGTGTTGGGAGCTAATCCTCCTATAAACAAGACTCTGGCCTGACAGCCGAAGCATTTTCTCCTCACATCTGAGCCTGNTAGATACCGGACTTACTCACACACTCCTTTGCTTCTGCCATGGGAGCAGGCACACACCTCTNTTCCCACAGAGGCAGAGCTGTGCTGTTCTGAAAGTGAAGCAAGGGCTTTGATGTAAGCAAAAGTCTCAGGTTGACCTACACAAGCACTTCCAAGTCTGGGTGTCGTACACAACCCTTTGCTATGTGGTTATCACATCTACTGAGCAAATGTGTAGACCTATCATCCTTATAAGTGCCTTGGGGTTTAGTGTCTGTGGTCATCAATTTCCTGTACAGACCATACTTCTACTATGATTCTCTGATGTCAGCTTGTGCAACAGCCCTGGTTGCTCATCACGAGAACACTAGCAACAGAAACTGACATCCTTGAGATCATAAACCCACGAGAACAGAATTCACAAACGAAAGATTCCAGTTGGTAGAACAAACTGCATCAGAGAACTTTCTGGTCTAGGATCAGTGGATGGAGGGATCTACTCTGCACCCTGTACTGCTGGGCAGAGGTCACAGGATAAAGTGCAAAAACTGGGCCAAAATACAAGGGAAGTCAGGTTAACTGAGCATTTACCATATGCCTGGTACCTGCAAACTCATTAATTCTCAATCTATGCATCCTTCCCCCCAGCCACAGGAGGTAGGTACCACTTTAAAGATTATGGAACTCAGGGACATAGCTGCATGCTGACCTCTGTCCCAGATACCTCTGGAAAAGCGATGATGTCATTCTAAAATGAAGGATTGTGGCGCCCACTTATGGGGTTGAGCCATATATGACGTGTTGATAACCCTCAGAAATTTCAACAGTTAAAACACAAAATAGGACCTAGTTTAACTTTATTACCTTCCAAACATACACTCCTTAAAAATTAAGTATGGCATAAATAACATCGTAACAAAGTTATTTTAAATATTCATCACTTTTACAACCCTTTCGACTTCTTTATGCTTTCCACCCAAGAGCCTTCTGATAGTCTCGTTCACACAGTAAATAATGCTAATCTATTACGTGTGCTTCCATTAACACACAGTGTGTGAAAATGGACATAGCCAAAGCTGAGGAGAGAAAGGGGAATGTGGTTCATTAGTCCCTGCTAAATAATGAATATATTTGAAATAATATGATCATTAAGTACAAATTAGCATAACTGCTAGAAATGCAAATTTTTTCAAAAGTTGAACATTTCCTTCAGATAAACTCTTTGGCTAAAGTTCTGAATATTTAATTGTTCTGTTTTCACAAAACAAAGGCAGACCAGCAATTCAACATAATGAGCTGTCTAGATAAAAAAAATGTATAACAGAACATAGCTATCTATGTCTTCTGTTTATTCTTCCAGACTCATCTCTACCCTCTCCAACCCTGGCCTGCTCCCCAGTTCCACTGTATGGGAACTCTCATTAAATAGGCTTCCTCCTCCTCAGGCCTCTAGCTGGGTCACTGGGGACATGAACCAGAAAAGTGAGAGAGAAGTGGTTTTACTCTCAGCTGCCTCCCTGCTAGGTCACTGTCTTTTGCGAATCCTCCACAGATGACTGCAATCCCTTTCCTGACCTCTTCTCTCTGGATAATGGAACCTGGTCCATCCCTGACTCTGATAACCCTAGGAGTTAGCAGATGTGCACCATACCATTATTTTCGCCCCCAAGCCACCCTTTTGCAAATGGCATCTTTACTCAATCCACTTCAACTACTGTTTTTCACTGTTAGGGTTTTCTTTTTTTCTNTCTTTCATTCTTAGAAATTTGACTGCAATAATTGATACCAGGAGAGTGGCCCAGAAATTGACCTTCAAAGTAGAATCCTGAATTGGGTTATATATCTGAATATTTGTATGTATGTGTGTGTGTTACCCAGATAATACTGGGAAGGAGTGGAGGAGAAGTTAGGATTGAATTAGGATCTATGATGGGAGAGAAATGAGTAGAAATTTGGCCAGGGTGGAGGTGCTGGTATCCATGTGGGACTTGGGGTGTGGCTACATCACCCAGAAAGGGAGTCACTAGTCTGCTTAATGGGTTGACTGACAGCTGAACTCACTATCATCCAACAGATAATAACGGTTGATGAGCCCCAATGTTGAAGGAAGGATCCTGACAGCCCAGAAGTTTAATTCACTCATAAACTATTTACTATTTCCTGACCATCACTCCTAGCCATGCCCTCATCAAAATGTTAATAATGCCTGGAAGAGGGTCTTCACCATCACTGGTCACCATGGTACTGGCTGTGCACTGTAAGCCTACTCCTCAGTATAAGATGCTTGGAACCATATTTGCAATGGAGACCATGCTGAAGGCAGCATTCCCCACTCGCCAGTCTATTGACATATTTGTATTTTCCTACTCCTTAAATGAAATGTTATACTATTAATAGGAAGAGATACTGGGATGGAATACTTCCCTGTGTGTATATGGGTGTGCACTTGTGTGCAGGTACATACACACACTAGAGGCCAGCATCTAATGTCATTCCTCGGGTACTGTCCTTAGAGTCTTTACTGAGAGTGTCTCTCACAAGGTTGTAACTTGCCGATTAGGCTAGGTCCTAGACCAGCAAGCCCAGAAGCCCATCTCTCTCCACCTCCCCTGTGCCAGGATTTCAAGCACTTGTCCCATTGCCTAGCTTTTTTATGTGGATCTTGGGGACCAAACTCAGATTGCCATGCTTNTTCCCACAGAGGCAGAGCTGTGCTGTTCTGAAAGTGAAGCAAGGGCTTTGATGTAAGCAAAAGTCTCAGGTTGACCTACACAAGCACTTCCAAGTCTGGGTGTCGTACACAACCCTTTGCTATGTGGTTATCACATCTACTGAGCAAATGTGTAGACCTATCATCCTTATAAGTGCCTTGGGGTTTAGTGTCTGTGGTCATCAATTTCCTGTACAGACCATACTTCTACTATGATTCTCTGATGTCAGCTTGTGCAACAGCCCTGGTTGCTCATCACGAGAACACTAGCAACAGAAACTGACATCCTTGAGATCATAAACCCACGAGAACAGAATTCACAAACGAAAGATTCCAGTTGGTAGAACAAACTGCATCAGAGAACTTTCTGGTCTAGGATCAGTGGATGGAGGGATCTACTCTGCACCCTGTACTGCTGGGCAGAGGTCACAGGATAAAGTGCAAAAACTGGGCCAAAATACAAGGGAAGTCAGGTTAACTGAGCATTTACCATATGCCTGGTACCTGCAAACTCATTAATTCTCAATCTATGCATCCTTCCCCCCAGCCACAGGAGGTAGGTACCACTTTAAAGATTATGGAACTCAGGGACATAGCTGCATGCTGACCTCTGTCCCAGATACCTCTGGAAAAGCGATGATGTCATTCTAAAATGAAGGATTGTGGCGCCCACTTATGGGGTTGAGCCATATATGACGTGTTGATAACCCTCAGAAATTTCAACAGTTAAAACACAAAATAGGACCTAGTTTAACTTTATTACCTTCCAAACATACACTCCTTAAAAATTAAGTATGGCATAAATAACATCGTAACAAAGTTATTTTAAATATTCATCACTTTTACAACCCTTTCGACTTCTTTATGCTTTCCACCCAAGAGCCTTCTGATAGTCTCGTTCACACAGTAAATAATGCTAATCTATTACGTGTGCTTCCATTAACACACAGTGTGTGAAAATGGACATAGCCAAAGCTGAGGAGAGAAAGGGGAATGTGGTTCATTAGTCCCTGCTAAATAATGAATATATTTGAAATAATATGATCATTAAGTACAAATTAGCATAACTGCTAGAAATGCAAATTTTTTCAAAAGTTGAACATTTCCTTCAGATAAACTCTTTGGCTAAAGTTCTGAATATTTAATTGTTCTGTTTTCACAAAACAAAGGCAGACCAGCAATTCAACATAATGAGCTGTCTAGATAAAAAAAATGTATAACAGAACATAGCTATCTATGTCTTCTGTTTATTCTTCCAGACTCATCTCTACCCTCTCCAACCCTGGCCTGCTCCCCAGTTCCACTGTATGGGAACTCTCATTAAATAGGCTTCCTCCTCCTCAGGCCTCTAGCTGGGTCACTGGGGACATGAACCAGAAAAGTGAGAGAGAAGTGGTTTTACTCTCAGCTGCCTCCCTGCTAGGTCACTGTCTTTTGCGAATCCTCCACAGATGACTGCAATCCCTTTCCTGACCTCTTCTCTCTGGATAATGGAACCTGGTCCATCCCTGACTCTGATAACCCTAGGAGTTAGCAGATGTGCACCATACCATTATTTTCGCCCCCAAGCCACCCTTTTGCAAATGGCATCTTTACTCAATCCACTTCAACTACTGTTTTTCACTGTTAGGGTTTTCTTTTTTTCTNTCTTTCATTCTTAGAAATTTGACTGCAATAATTGATACCAGGAGAGTGGCCCAGAAATTGACCTTCAAAGTAGAATCCTGAATTGGGTTATATATCTGAATATTTGTATGTATGTGTGTGTGTTACCCAGATAATACTGGGAAGGAGTGGAGGAGAAGTTAGGATTGAATTAGGATCTATGATGGGAGAGAAATGAGTAGAAATTTGGCCAGGGTGGAGGTGCTGGTATCCATGTGGGACTTGGGGTGTGGCTACATCACCCAGAAAGGGAGTCACTAGTCTGCTTAATGGGTTGACTGACAGCTGAACTCACTATCATCCAACAGATAATAACGGTTGATGAGCCCCAATGTTGAAGGAAGGATCCTGACAGCCCAGAAGTTTAATTCACTCATAAACTATTTACTATTTCCTGACCATCACTCCTAGCCATGCCCTCATCAAAATGTTAATAATGCCTGGAAGAGGGTCTTCACCATCACTGGTCACCATGGTACTGGCTGTGCACTGTAAGCCTACTCCTCAGTATAAGATGCTTGGAACCATATTTGCAATGGAGACCATGCTGAAGGCAGCATTCCCCACTCGCCAGTCTATTGACATATTTGTATTTTCCTACTCCTTAAATGAAATGTTATACTATTAATAGGAAGAGATACTGGGATGGAATACTTCCCTGTGTGTATATGGGTGTGCACTTGTGTGCAGGTACATACACACACTAGAGGCCAGCATCTAATGTCATTCCTCGGGTACTGTCCTTAGAGTCTTTACTGAGAGTGTCTCTCACAAGGTTGTAACTTGCCGATTAGGCTAGGTCCTAGACCAGCAAGCCCAGAAGCCCATCTCTCTCCACCTCCCCTGTGCCAGGATTTCAAGCACTTGTCCCATTGCCTAGCTTTTTTATGTGGATCTTGGGGACCAAACTCAGATTGCCATGCTTNCATGGCAAGCCCTTTACCAACTGATGTCTCTCATTAGCTCACAATTAAATAGTTTTAAGGGAAATTTCTAGTAAAATCTATACCAATCACTAATGAATTGTATCCAATTACATATGATGTGAAAATCAAGGCATAGTCTGTAAATCGGGCACAAGGCACACACAGCTGGTGGGAAAGCTTGGGTCAAAGGTCAGCANCCTTCACACATCCTCAGGGGCCAGTTTCCTAACCACGGCAATTCTTCTGTGTCATTTACAAAGCAGGAGGAATATTATTCGCCTCCCATCGTCACAAGGACAAACAAGACAGGGTCTGATGGGGAGAGTGACTCAGTTAAGCCAGCCAGTTAAGCTTGCTCCNGCAGTACCTGTAAGCCAGAACAAGAGACCTGGGAGTGTGGAGAGTTGTCTATTAATCTCATTTTATACCCTGGTTCCTGACCCAGACTATCACCTTACTATGTGAGTTGAGTGNATGTGTGACTGAGTTTGAGGAGGCGACATAAGAATGGTCACTTTGTCATTTCTTCTTTTCATCCACCTGAACTCAATCCCACCTCTTCACGGGTCGCCTTTACAATCAGAGATACACTCATCTTTGGGATGAGCCGTCTATCTCAGTGCATACGTGCTGCTGTGAAAAAAATAGTATCAGTTGGTGGCTTAGAACCAACAGAAATATTCCCTACTGTCATGGAGGCTGGGAAGTCCAAGATCAAAGAAGTAGCCAACTTGGTGTCTTGTGACCCTCACTTTCTCCTTCATAGGTGGCAGCTCCTTCCTGTGTCTTCACTTGGAAGAACAAAGCTTCCTTTACTAAGCCACTAATCTATCTGAGGCAGGGGTTCTCCCCTCAGGCCTCATTCACCTGGAAAAGCCTCACCCCAGTACTGCACACGTACTTCAATATACATGTTTTTGGGGAAGACACACTGAGACCATAGCAAAGTCCTATCCTGGAAGGAGTGTTACCAGAAATAAATTACATAGTGATTGAAATATGTAGAAATACAGAGGACTCCAAAAATTTTGTCTCCCTTCCTCTCGTTCCTTTAGTATTTCTGATGCTGAATGCGTTACAGGCGCTGAAATAAACATTCGTGATGTGCCGCTGGATGAAGTTCTCATTTTGAGAGCCCACACGCTAGTCATTCCTTTTATGAAACTCCTAAATATCAGATTACTGCCCATGGGGTTGCAAAATATTTCTATGCCTTTTATGGTTAAAATGCTCCAAGAATTTGGACTCGATCCCACTTGTGAAAGTTATTGCAATAAATCCAAAATGAGCAGACACAGAAAATAGTTAGCATTCAGCAGTTAAAACTTTGAAGAGGCGAGATACACAGTTATTTCTACCCCCTGTGTCTCTGCAAATCGAAAGAGACAGTTTAAAGCATTTACCCTAAAGAGGCTCACCTAATCATCCCTAATGGGAGACATCAACTCATGTCACCCAANGATTATTCTTAAAAATGCACATATTGTCTGACTTTACTTGGAATAAACAAAAAGCTTAAATTAGATTATTGCTTAGACACAGAGCCATTAAACTAATATAAGGCCAGACATTTGGAATTAAGTCCATTTAAGAGAGTCACCTTACATTAAATCGTGGCTACAGTATCTGCATTGTTTTTGAGCTTTATGCCCCGGCCACAAAAACTCAGTTAAAAAAAAATTCACAGTAGGTGCACACAGTAGGTGCACAGCGCTTTTACACAAATTCCAAAAACCAAAGCCTTCAAAGGAATCTATTTAATAAACAACAGTCAACACGAATACCCCCTGAACCATTAAAGACAAAACAGTCGAAGGTTTTAAAGGTCATTAAAACCACTAGTGCCCTGACTTCTCCTTTCAAAAGAAAACAATCCAAAAGTCCACGAGTCCNCATCTCAAGATCAGTTCAGTGACATCCTCTCTGTCATTCCTGTCCCTGGGACTCCAGCACCACACCAGGGCCTGACATGTAACAACTGATGAGAGACGCTTTATTTATAGATTTACGTTTTATAGATTTATGTGTTTGGCAGCTTTGCAAAAAAACCGACATTTTCTTTTCAGATGAAAGGAAATATTTGCAGGAACAACAACAACAACAAAAATAAACAAACAAAAAACCCAAAAACTCACCTCATCATTCCAAAATGAGAAAGTAAGTTTAGCAGGGGCGGGCATGCGTCATAGTCTATGAGACTTGATGAGCACCCCATGGTTTAGAAAGTCAGGCTTCTGCACCCCAAACACAGGCAGGGAGGTTTAAGTACATAGTTACGTAGTTTGCTTATTTGCCAAAAATGAGAAGAAATTTGCCTGATGGCTGTTTTTCCACTGAGCTCTGTGGGTGGTTGCTGCAAACTTTGTTTCTATGCTACAAATTCCTCGATTCTAATACGGGATTATTACTGGAGAGCTGAGCTGCCGAATCCGTGTGTGTGCGTGTGCATGTGTGTTCCTGTGTATACATCTGTATGTGTGTATATGTGCCTTCTGTGTATGTGTCTGTGTGTGTCCATATTTGTTTGTGTGTGTTTGTGACTGTCTGTGTGTTTGTGTGTGTCTGTCTGCATGCCTGTTTGTCTGTGTGCACGCATCTGTATGCTGTGTGTGGGTGCATGATCACGTCTGTTTGTGTGTGCCTGTATGTCAATGTCTACTTATGTCTAAGCCTGTGTATCTGTGTATATTATTTGTGTGTGTGCCTGTATTGACATTGACACTGAGACAGAGATGGCCACCTTGTGATGATAGACTCCTTAAGGTGCCCTCTGGGTAGCTGGAGGCCTACCTATGTATGTATTTGTCCATATGCTATATACCTAAGGTATGTGTGTCTGTGTTTGCATGCTGTCTGCCTATATGAATTGTGTGTATGCATTTTCTGACTATGTGTGTGTCTATGTGCTATGTGTGTGCCTGTGTACTATCTGTGTGTGTATGCTGTTCGTGTGTGTGTGTATGTGTATGCACATGTATGCTGTCTGTGTGCAGTCTAAGTGTATGTCTAGGTCTGTATGCTGTCTGCCTCTGTGTGTGTCTCTGTGTGTGCTGTCTGCCAATGTGTATGTCTGTGTTTGTGTGTGCTGTCTGCATATGTGTGTGTTTATGTGTATGCTGTCTGCCTATGTGTATGTCTGTGAGTGCATACTGGCTGACTGTGCATGCTGGCTGACTGTGTGCATGCTGGCTGACTGTGTGCATGTCTGTGTGTATATGCTNTCTGGCTATACCTATGCAGACATTGCACTGAGACAGTGATAGTAACCTTGGGATGGCTACTTTAAGGAGCCCTCAGAGTTCACTGGAGAGACCATACACATCTGTTGAACAGTCTAAGCCTCGTGTGGTTGAGGTGCTACTTATCCTCATTGAATATGCAATCAAAGCAAAAATGTGCTCACTCTCCCAAACAGTAGGAATACGTTAACAATAAAGCATAAACGTTTACAAATAATTCCATATTTTTCAAGTGTAAAAAAAATATTTCATCCAAAACTCAATCATTTTGGCTTGTGTGTCTCATTCTGATATTGTAGCTAGCCCAGAACACTCTCTAATCAGGGAAAGCAGAAAGGGATGATTCCCAAGGTCCACCTCCAGGCCTTGGATCTTTCAGGACTGTCAGGACCTAAGATGCTGTCTTAGTTTGGGTTTCTATTGCTGTGATGAAAAATCATGACCAAAAATCAAATTGGGGAGGAAAGGGTTTATTTGGCTTACACTTCCACATCGTTGTTCATCATCAAAGGAAGTCAGAATAGGAACACAAACAGGGCAGGAACCTGGAGGCAGGAGCTGATGCAGAGGCCATGGAGGAGTGCTGCTTACCCACTCGCTCTATGTGGCTTGCTCAGCCTGCTTTCTTATAGAACCCAAGACCACTAGCCCAGGGTAGTACCACCCACAGTGGGCTGGGCTCTCCCTCACCATTCGCTAATTACGAAAATGCCCTACAGGCTGCGTATAACTCAATCTAATGTGATCATTTTCTTAATTGAGGGTTGCTCCACTCAGATGGCTTTAGCTTGTGTCAAGTAGACTTAAAACNATCTAGCACAGGGAGTGGGGTGTGGTAGTTTGAATATAATTGGCCCCCATAATCTCATAGGAAGTGGCACTATGAAGAGGTATGGCTTTGTAGGGGTGGATATGGCCTTGTTGGAGCAAGTGNGTTTTGAGGTTTCCTATGCTCAGGATACTACCCAGTATCTCAGTCAACTTCCTACAACTCTCAGCTACTACTCCAGTACCACATCTCGCTGCACACCACCATGAAGATAATGGACTGGACCTCTGAAATTGTAAGCAAGGCATCCCAATTAAATGTTCTCTTTATAAGAGTTGCCATGGTCATGGTGTCTTTTCACAGCAATAGAAACCCTAACTAAGACAGTGGGCTTGCCAAAACAGCCCAGATCAAGGTGACAAAGTTGCAGGAAAAGGCTACATGTGCAGAAATGAGATTGGCATTGCAGAAGTAATCTGTTCCAGGCATTGGCTGGTCTGGGCTGTGACCAGCAGCTCGCTCATGTTGGGAAGAACATCTCTACAGCAGAGTGGAAGCTTTGGTGGGAGCCAGGCCACAAGATAATTAAAGTTCAGAAGCCAGAGGAAAACAGGCTAGTCAGCATGACCCTGAAGCATGGCTTTGAGAGTCAGGGGTCAGTGGTCAGCATCTCACCTCAGGAAGTTTGAAACACACAAGCCAAGTCAGCTCAGTCCCAGGCTGGATGGAAGGGATCTGCCCCTGTTCCTGCCTGTCTGAGGGAGATAAAAAGTCACTGAGCCATAGACAACGACAACGTCAACTGAAGAAATGTCTGTGACTGGACTCAAGAAAGAGAAAAAGAGAAAGAGGAAGAAAGGGAAGAGAAAAAATATTTGAAGACATAGTAGCCAGTTCGTAGCCAAATTTACAAAAACCATTAACTCACAAATCCAAGGAGCCCAACAAACTCCAAGCTTGGGACACTTAAAAGAAACCAAGCCACAGGACCTAACGTTAAAAACTGCCAATAAAGCACCAGAAAACAAGGTCATGCTGTGCCCATATGAAGACAGAGAGGAGAGCAAGGCTATTGCTGGAGACAGTGGACCACAAAAAGAGAAATGAACTGTCAACCCACAACTGTGTGTGCTGTGAAGGGTTTTGTTAAATGCAAGTGAAATACTTTACAGGTGTACAAGAACTCAAAAGTTCACCATGGGCAGACTCACATTGCAGGGAATGTTCAGGAGTGTTCCCAAGGCAGGGGAAAGTGGAACATGATAGAAGTCTGCAGTTACATGAAAAACTGTGAAGCAGATTTTGACTAATAAGATAAGGCATTGTAGGAAGTAAAAATGAAAGCAGTGTGNTGTTGGATTTGTGTCATATAGAAACTAAAATGTAAGAGAGCGTTGGTACATGCACCAACAGGAAAGAGATAAGAAAAAATGCTCTTGCAAGTGGCTTTGCACAAACTGGTAGACTATGATTTAAAGTAGACTGGATTAAGTTGAGGATATACAGTGTCCCTACCTAAATAATCACCCAAAACTTAGAGCCAAGAAGCAAACAGAAAAGGGGAGATGAAGTATAATTATTCTCAATCCTAAAGAAGGCAGAAAAAGAGACAATGGGAACCAAGGAACAAAGAGATACAAGTGGTAACACAATGGATTTAAACCCAACTTAAGCAATGGTCACCTTAAATGTCATAGGGGTACCAACCCNTATAACANCACCAAGCCNGTGATCCAACTCTACCAAGCTTTCATGACATGCACTTCAAATACAAGGACACAAGCACACTGAAAATGGAACAGGTGGGAAAGTGGATACCAAATATCTCNGTCTCTTTTCCTGTTGTTGTGATAAAACACCCTGGCAAAAGCAACTTCCTAAGGAAGGGAACGTTTACTCTGACTCCGAATTCAAGGGTACAGTCCATCATGGTGGGGTGGGAAGTCAAGGCAGCAGGCTCTCCAAGCAGCCAGGCACATCATATCCCCAGGCAGGAAGAAGAGAGCAATGGACACTTGCTGCTATTCAACTCTCTCTCTCCGTTCGTGTAATTCAGGATCCCAGCCAGGGAATGATGCCACCCACAGTGGGCAGGTCTTCCCACTTTAATAATATAATCAAGATAATCTCTCATAGACATTCCAAGAGGCTAACTTTAATCCAGATAATCCTTCCCCATAGAATTTTGCCCAGAGGCCAAGCCCTTGGTGATTCTAGATTCTGTCAAGTTGACATTTAACACTGACTATAACACCCAGTTAACAGTAATAAAAACAAAGTAGTAATGATTTTATAATCATCAGTTGATGTCAGGCCTAGGAAATTACCAGTGAGAAAGTTATTCCATAGTGACAAAGAGGCCAATTCAACAAGAGCACATAAAAATCGTGTACATTCAGGTACATAACAGACACTCAAAACACATGAAGTAAAGCTCAACAGTACTATGAGAAGTGGATAAATCCATCAGGACAGATTTCAACACCTCCTCTCAATAATTGATAGACTTAAGAAGATAGAATTACCAAATATGTAAGCAATTTGACTAATGCTAGCCAACCATTCAATATAATTGACATTCATAGGACAACAACAGAGAAAACACACTCAACTGCACACACAAAAGATACTGAGAAAGAAGCTCATGTCCTGGACCATAACACAGACCTGAATTAATATTAAATGATTAACATATACAAAGTATATTATTAATCACAACCACATTAAGTTAAAAGTCAGTAATAGTAATCTCACATGTGTACAAACAACAATTCCCAATAACGTGCAGGTACAAGAAGTAATAAAAGAAACTTAAACAATTTGGAAACAAAAGCAAAACTTGTGTGAGAAAGCTAAATCAGTACATGGAGGGGACAGGTCAGTTTTTGTTATGGGTGTGTGACCAATAAGGTGACTGTGTCCTAGTGGATGTCCCCATGCCCCTGTGATTTTAGACAGTACTGATCAAATTCAGTGGGTTAGGGAAAGAAAGAAAAGAAGGGAGGGTAGGAGGAAGGAGACAGGAATCTGAGAGGAGCTCAGTAGGTGAATCCAGGGATCTGGGAGGAGTTGGGAAGTGAAAATAATCAAAACACATTGTGTACATTATGAAATTCTTAAAGAATACATACAAGCATTATATTAAAAAATCTTAACTCTATGGCCTCAGCTTTCAACTTGAAATTCTAGCGCATAAGAGAAGATTAACTACAACCAAGCAAAGAAACAATAAGGAACAGAGATCAATTTTCAAATAATAAGAGGCTTTTTAAAAGCTCATTAAAATTGGTATCTCTATTATGGCTGAGCAGGAAGCCAATAACAGGAGAAGACCAAGCCAACAACATCCGAAGGAAGAGACCGGCAGCAGCTAACCTTCCACAGATGGAAAGAGTCTAATAAGAAGGGCCTGGGTGGAACGTGACCAGCTCTGAGATTTTACCTCCTGTCTGACTTGGTGGGTCACTGACACATAGACTCTGGGAAAAACAAACAAAAACAAACAAACAAACAAACAAAACCCAGGATTCCTGACACAAAGTCAGTAATTAAAACTGGAAACTCTCAGGAGCTGGGGCAGTGGCTCAGTGGTTAACAGCACTGGCTGCTCTTGCAGGGGACCAAGGTTCATTTCTCAGCACCCACATGGCTGCTCACAACCATCTGTAATGTCAGCTTTAGGAGATTCAGTGCCCTCCTGTGGCTTCCTCAGGCACCTGCATATATGTGGTATACATAAATACATCCAGAGAGGTACTCATCTACATAAAATATACTCATATACAACATACTCATATACATTAAATAAATAGTTTTTAAAACTGAAAAACATCAGATTGAACTTGAAGGAGGGAGCATGAAAGACATAAGAGCAGAAATTAATTAAACAAAAAATGTACAATAATCACAATAGTAAGCTGTGGGNTAGATCTTCAGAAATACCAATGACACTGAAAAGCTCCTAGTGAGATTTTTAAAGACTACAATGTCGGCAACAAACCCAGGTGTCTATGCATCAGTGAACACTCAAAGCCAAATATTACCACTGGTTTTCATACTAGGTAAAAGTGGTAAAATCTGGAAAGTTTTAATAGCTATATATCAAAAAAAAAAACTGAACTAAATTTTTGCTTACAAAGAAACCTCTCAAGTTCATATTACTTAATAATTAGGAAAGAAATGAAGTCAATTGTGGATGTACCTTCAGGGTATATAGAAAGAGATAAAATGACTACTGGCCAAACCTGACCTGGACAACATAAGAAAGAAAAACTCTCTCGGCCCTCTCCTTTATGAAGCTGCATGAAAAAAAAAATCAGAAACAGAATATTAACAGATCAAACCCACAAATGCAGAACCTGATGGTACCNGTGACCATGGTAAGTGTCTTTCCAGAATACAAGGAGGACCAGTCAAGGCAGCTGTACACACCGACAATAATGAGGGATTGTGTTATTTTTCTCAGGAGCTGCAGAGCAGTTGTCCCATAAACCCAACACCCAGCCATCATAAAAATCTATTAANGAACCCAGAATGAGGGGGAAATGCCTTGCCGTATGACTAGACTTTAAAAGTTACTACAAACCCCACATCAAGCATTATCACCANTGGNCTATTACTGAAGCCTAGCCTCCTGAGAGTTGGAGAAAAGCTGTCTGTCACCAGTCTTTCTGTTTTCTATANACTGGCAGCTCCATCCAGCNTAGAGGAANAGAGGAATAAGTCTGGGAGTATAAAACGGAAATGTGGGATCAGAAGTGCCTGTCACACGTGACACTACTGTATGTGTAGAATGGAAAGAAATTTGCTGAAAAATTATGAAACCTGTAAAATAATTTGTCAGATAATTGATCACATGGCAAATATACAGAATAACTTTTCTATATGACAANCATAAGCAACTAAAAAAATAAAACAATAAAAAGCACTAGAATAACATAAAAAGCAAAAAATGCCTAATTGCAAATGTCTGAGTCATATATGCATGCAGACTACTGAATATGGTGAACAAAATTGAATCTGTACCTGGCATTTGGATTTTTAAGTGTATGAAGAAATAGGAGGCAGGCTTGAGAAGTGGGTCAGTGCTTAAGAGCGAGCGCTGCTCTTNCAGANGACCCAAGTTCAGTTCCCACACCCACACTGGAGCTCACAATGACTCCAGGGGATCCAACGCCCTCTGCTGGCCTCCTTGGGAACCTGCACTCACAGGCACATACCCGCGCACAGACATACAACACACACATAGGCATAATTGAAAATAAATATTTTTAAGTTGTTAAACTGCACTGGATACGAAGGAATTCTTTTCAACAGAAGACCCCACGAAGAGGACAGATCTTGAAGAAACTGGAAGAAAAAAAATGTGTGACAAAAGATACAGTAATATAAATAAATAAGGAAATACCAGTAAGATGAAAAAAACAAACCCTCACCTAGAAATGGGCAAGAACTTGAACGTGTATGTGTACTTCATGAATGAAGATATCCAAATGAAAGTTTTTAACGGACTTATTAGAAATCAAGAAACGAACTGAGCTGGGTGTTCACTCTCACCATGGTCTCCATCAAGAGTCTCTCTGTGTCCATAGCTGAAACTCACCAGGAAATAACATGAAGCTTTCCAAAATGAGGGCTACTCAGGGAGGAAGCAGAACCCACTAATCCTCTTGGAGGAGAGATGAGTCCCAGATCTGCACTGGTTGCATAGCTGAGGCTAGAGAGGTCCTTCAACTACTTAGAACCCCATAGGTACAGAAACAAAGCCCACTTCTCAATAGGGAGGTTCCAGAGAATCTGCAGCCATCGCCAGGCCATCGTGTTTTCCCACCTCCCTCAGTGTATGCTTGTCCATTGCTAGCTGGACCACGAAAGGTCATTTCAAATCCTCTCTCTTTCCTAAGCTGTTAATCCCCTCACGTGAAAAGAGCTCTTCCCCCACACCCCGAAATCCCCACTGCCACCCAGGGACATTCAGTTTGTCTTTATGTTTTGGGGNGCCCTTANGACTTTCAACCTTAAATTATGTGTGTACATCATCTCTTCTATTTTAAATAACCTCAACTTCAAGTTAGCCACCTAAGTTCCAGTTACAGATTCAGAGGAATTAGTTTAGGGCTGACACATGGCAGCTCTGCATACAGGATGTTTACTAAGACCCAAACTTTCTAATAGGTCAAAACACAGTTTCTCTCAAGGTTACTTAGCGCACTGGCATCTCCTTTATACTCAGTCATATTTTTTAGCTATAGATACACAAAATAATGCTAAGCATTTTCCAGGTACATACCAGAGGTGAAAAGCCACACTTAATAAGGAAAAGAGCACAATGCAGCCACTTCCTGAACTCAACTATGGCCAGGCTCAGTTAGAGCACTTACCTGCCTGTGAGGTTTGGAGGGAAAAGAAAATAACCGAAGAATCAAAGCCAAAGACAACAAAAAAGCAAGAAAAAAATTGTCCTGTAGACTCTGAACAGCTCCAAGATGGGACATTTTGATGTGTGCCAGCTCCATGGGGAGGAAAGCCAGACTCCAGGACCACACACAGGTAGGACGTGAGAAGACAGGGACGCCTTCCCTCTGAAATAGAATCTACCCTTTCCACATTACCCACGGAACCATCTAGATCATGGATTCAATTTTTGAAAAACACATCAATTTTATGCCTATTAGAACTTTGCAGGATTCAATTTACTTTCATTTTCATAATGTTAAAATCTTTAAACACCCATTCAGGGAAAGAAAGCCAAATGGTAACTTGGCTTGAAAAAAAAAAATGTGTTCTATATAGAGGCAATTGTACACTATTATTAGAGAAAATGAATCCAATTTCTGATGCTTTCACTTAGCAACTAAACCTAGCCTATCATGTGTTCTCTACCATAACGGATGACTGTTGAAACAGTAAAAAGGGGTTGAGGGAAGGAGTGACATTATGTGGAACTTGTTATGAGAGAACTCTGTGACTTGTTTGAAAAAAAATAAAGTCAAATATTTAGGGGATTAAAAACCTAACTTAAGTCCATAAGACAAAGCTAAAAGGTTAGGAAAGGGATGACTCCATGGGCCACGGCACAGTAAAATTTTGTAACAGGATTTGGGAGCGGAAGTGGCCTTTCAAGGACAGCATTTAGACAGGTCACTCCAGAACTTTCCAGATTCAGTTTGGAGAAGGTGGAGGTCTATGACCTCATAAGNAAAGAACTGGAGGCCAAAAGGGAGAGATGACCTTTCACCCCAGCTCAGGAAAGAGCTCGGGCATGTTCATCATGTCTGCCTTGGAGAAACTGGAAACTCCAGTCTGAGGACACACCAGGCAGGGCGGGCTAGTTGTGTTCCTCAACATGGTTCAGCTGAGCACAACAACAGCCCAAAGCCCTTTCATACTTGACTGTGAGAACAGAGATGATGCTAAAGGGAAATCTACTGACGTTTATTTGTTTTCGGTATTTTGTTTTGTTTTTCGGTTTCTCAAGACAGGGTTTCTTTTTGTAGCCCTGGCTGTCCTGGAACTCATTCTGTAGACCAGGCTGGCCTCGAACTCACAGAGATTCACCTGCTTCTGAGTGGAGAGTGCTGGGATTAAAGGCGTGCGCCACCATCACCCAGCTAATATTTTGAGTCATCTCTTTTGTGGTGGTGGTTGGTGTTGTTTACTTTTGAGATTGTACTTTAATTATACTTCTCCCCTCCCTTTCCTTGTTCCAAGCCCTCCCACAAACGCCACTCCAGCCCTCTTCAAATTCATGGCCTCTTTTTCCTAAGTTTTAACATCGGAAAGTTCTTCCCAAAGTGTGGCTGAATGAAATCTCCCTGTTCGGTTTCCATGAAATCAGCATGATTTTCTATAAAGAGAGTATTATTTTTGACATGAAGCAAAGGTTAGAATCTGGGTGTGTGTTTGCATCCACAACATGATGATTTGTGTATGTGTTTTAATTTCCAAGGTCAGGGTCAGAAGGCAGGTTATAGCAATATACAATTATGGCAACCAGTNGAGCTGCCCACCCCAGCACAAAAATAAAAAGAAGTAGTTCACTGGGAAAATGTTTGTTTAACTACATTTAAAGTAAGTTATGAATTACTTGTGAAAAATAAATAGTTTTCCATGAAGAAACTATTCTTTGAACAGAATCAATGGTCAGGAGCTGGGGAGTGATTCAGCAATTAAGAACATTTACTGCTCCTGGACAGGACCAGAGTTCTAGTCTCAGCACTCAGATTGGGTGGCTCACAACCACCTGTAACTACCCTTCAGGGGATCTGATGCCCTCGT
>LZPO01066389.1:108719-129067 GCA_001675575.1 Neotoma lepida | reverse complement strand
TTTTCCCTTGGTGTCAGACAGGCCAAGCTACTTTCCACTTCTAAATGATTCTAGTTCTAAAAGATGCCACACCCCTTTTCAAAACTGTGTGTTTGACCCTGTATACCCACACCTGCCATATGCACTTAATGCATTTGCTCTCAGTGTTTGTGATTGCTCCTTAGTTTGCTTGTTTTTTCCTCTTTATTTAAAAGTCATATTGTTATTGCAGATTTTGCAAAAAAAAAAAAGGTCAATAGAGAGTTCATATTTCAGTACATTGTCTAGGAGCTATTTTTCTTATTTTAATTCCAAGCCAATATCAACTTCTCTAATACAGAACCTCCTGAAATGGAGTGTAAACCCTTAATTTTGTATGTCCATCTACTTATTTTTCCATGATTCACTTTGCAGCTTTAGAGATTTATTAAGAATGAAGTTACCTTGGCCCTCAGATGTCAATTCAAATTACAGGAAATAGACCAAACATTTTAAGCCCATATAGTTTAGGTATTTTCATTTTAAAGATACATTCAAAATGAAATTAGTTCTGCTGTGAGTTGCATAATAAAAATAACACCCCATGGAACAAACTTTAATATATTTAAAGAATAATATTCTAGAGAAATTGAAATGATAATGCTGGACTCTTGCATTAAATGTTGGCTGTTGGCCCTGACACAGCAAAAGGAATAAAATAATCTTAGAAGAGGTGAACAGAATTTGCCAGCCTGCCATTTACACTGTCTTAGGTCAAGTTTGAACTGTCCGGGTTAGAAAAGTCATCCGAGGTAGTGGTCAGTGAAGCTACTGAACACAGTGCAGGGGCTTTAGAACAGCTCCTAAAGGAGATAGAATCAGACCCAGCCCCAACCTGACTAACAACATGTCTACTCAGCAGCACGCTGAGTCGTAACAAGGATTATAGCAAACCGACAGGTCCAATGAGTAGACACGGAGTCCTTTCGCTCAATATCGCTGGTTGTACCTAAACCAACNTGCCAATCACCAAGGTCTGGTGATCAGGAAGTTTCCTCTCCTGCCAGTACTGTACTCTTGGTAGGCACACACCACTTTCATGAACCTTCTCTCCAAAGCTCACAGGCAGTGTAAGAAAGTCTGTCTCTGGGAGACACAAGGAGAGCTCCAAGATCCTCGTGAAAACGCTAGTGAAGATCCAGAGAGGAAATGGTAGGCGACAGCCCAGGCATTCTTTTCTGGAAAACATAGGTAATGGGTGGACACAGAAGAGCCTTGGGGAACAGAGAAGCCCACCATCTGTCTAGAGTGAGTCCTCCCAATCCTGTGTCAAAATGATTTCCTCAGACCATTTCAACACCTAAGCTGGTGCAATATATCATAAATGGATGGTAGTTCGTAAGGTGTAACAATTCTTTTAGTATTTCATGATAATATATTAGTGAACCATGCCATTAGTCAAGTAAATTGTGAAATCAAGAGTTGGGATTATGAACGCAAAGCTGAAGTGCCATGTTAACTAACCCCGATTCCTTACTTCATTTTCCAGATAAAGACTAGTCAGGATGGTTGAGTGACTTGTCCTAAGTGACTTAGCCTAACTAGGCCATCGATTAGTTGATAGTACATAAACCATGTTCCTTTTAGCTCTGCTAAAGTACTGCATGGGGGTATCGTGCAAAGGACCATTTNATCCCTTCACTTGCCTCATCCGCTCACCACTAACAAAGAGAAAAAATGAAGACACCAGAAGTCAAAAATTGATCTCAGAAAAAAAACAAAACATAAAAAAACTTAAAAGCCCTGCCTGACGCATTCCATACTCACATAAATCGTGAGTCTAGAATTGTAGACACCAATGTGACCTGTCAGAAATATCAACTCTTCCTATGACAGTAAAAACTAAATCTCACTAAAATGGCAATCAGGGGAAAAGGGAAAACATTTCAAAATCACCCATTATATTTACCATCTTAAAAATTACATAAATACATAAAAAGATTTTTAGTCATATCTAGTCATGAAACAGTGATNGTTTTTAATTTTTTTCTATTTCAATTCAATTAAAAAAGTTCCCTCAGAAATATAGTTACCATGAAGATTTCAAATTATGTTAACTACTTAAATACTCTACACCTTGACTCCTGAACACACAGGAGTAAAAGGAATTCTCCATACATGTGTTGATGTCCACCAGTCACACAAACAATAACAACAAGCCTCCCAACTGCTGCTGTCCCTGAATGCAGCTGTATTATCTGTCTTAATGGAAGGAAGGCATTTCCTGCACTCCTAGTGTTGAGATGTGCAAACACAATGAGGTGTACTTCTGGAATTACACAGGTAGTGATGTTAGTGTGCAGACTATCAGCACCAGAGGCTCAACGCCACCACAGCTGCCATGATCGCTAAAACCTGTCACCAATTGCTTATGAGTTTCTTTTCTTTTCTTTTCTTTTTTTTTTTTGGTACTAAAAATATATTACAAAGTGCCATGCCTTTGTAATATATGATGAATACTCTTAATTATGAGAGCTGTCCTAATTATGAGATTATTTGTGTTATTATTTCACACACGGAAGCTTCCAGGAATCCCATTTACAATGCATTAGAGGGAAGGCCCAAACAAAAGGTGGAGGGGACCACAGCACTGCACCAACTGAGCCCCAAGCAGTTATTCTGATTCAGCCCTTATTGGCAAATCCNTCTGGAAACGCNGGTCAGTTATCCTATCTTCCAACACGAGGCTGTGTGAAAAATGGCTGTCCAAACACCACTTCCTGTCCGTGGTAGACATGCTATACATTGGGAATGCGCAGAGAAATATGATAAAGTGTTATCGCATCACCACAGGCTGGAACACAGCTCTGTCTGCAAAACAGGAAGGTGTGTGAGGGATAATGTCTGTCTTTCGGCACTCTAGTATGTCAAAACCACAAAGACAATGTGCCGCCAAAGATAGCTCCATCATAACCACTATTTTTTTTTTTTTTTATGATTGTCTCCACAGAATGAGATAAACGAAAAACTGCAAGTACAGGAAGCGGCCTTTAGTGCACGGATAGAGAAATTGAAAAAGGCCTGAGGACTCGGTTCGAGCAAAGTGATGGCGAACTTCAGAGAAACAAACAAAATCGGCAGGAATAATAGATTCTCTGGAGTGCTGTGTGGCCTCCGCGCAGCCNTAAAAGGAAAGCCCACTTTTCTCTATCCCGACTGATTAGCGACCCCTTGTCCTGCCTCCCCTGTCCCATACCCACCTCTGAGTTTGCAGTGCCAAGGGCAACAGCACTGCTTTGTGTACAAGAGTTTGTAGAGTTACATATGAAAATACAATTACTGTTAGATGGCCCTATGTCGTTTTGACTAATAAATACTATTCCTCGTCTATGGGAATGAAACCAGTCTTTTGAAATAACCAAAAAAAAAATTGTAGAAAAATAATAAGTTTTACCATTTGGAGCTAGGTGGGCTGTCACATTGGTGTAGTACTGTGAGGAGACTCCATACCTTACCACAAGGGCAAACTTGCAAACAACAGCCACCCCGGCACGGACTGCAAGGTTGTTGTTTTTGTTTTGTTTGTTTGTTGTTGTTTTTCTTATTTAACTCATTTGGTTTCCTTATTTAAAGATTTCAGTGTGAAACCAATTTTCTGAAATTATATAATGCAGTCTGAAGCGTTTTAATTTATTCTGCACCGTATTTGCTGTTTCTAATCTTGTTACCCTCCCAGGAGAACACATGACCTATATAAAAAGAAGCAATGTATACATGATTATTAAAGGCCAACCTATATATAGAGTGTAACAACCTTAAATACAAATCAAACTCAGAGTTCCTAAAATTAACCATTATACTGCATAGGGATGATGCGATAGGGTGGGGGAGGGGACTCATGGAAAAAAAAATCCCTCAAGCCTTTAAATACCCTTATGAAAATACAATTTCAAGATGAAAATAACTACGTGACAATAGTTTGTCCCTAGTTAGGAAGATTAATTAATCGTCACCTAGGCCCTTTCCTATGTTCCCAGACTTAGGAATATTCTAGAATGAGGACACAACATTGCTGAAGGGAGAGGAATCCCTCACGAATTTTTGAGGTACGTGATTCTGGGTGGCACTTGGTTAGATGTGGGTGATGGCCTTACTCTCTCAGTCAGGATTCAAGGAACCATCCAGAACATGTTCTTCTGGGACAGAGGTGAAGCCTACAGCATGGCAACGTCTCCCAACTCCAGAGNAATTCTTAAGATAAAGGCATGCTTGCTTCTCATGCAAGAGGTCTGGGGTTGCCTCCCCTCCCCCAGGTCTTCTTCCTGCAGGAAATGTGAAAGGCTGTAGGGGACCACCAGGAGGGCTCCTGGTCTATGTTCCCTGTTCCCTTAGTTGTCTTTTGGGAGACAGCAGTGACTCTGAAGAAACCAAGGGCAGGTAATAAAGAAGCTTCTAGAAATGACCAAGCAAAGTTTGGTCCAAATGACCCATCAATGACATATGGTGGACCCATCAATGACATAAAAGAAGGTGTCCTTGAGCAAGGATTTCAAGCATCTAAATCCAATCAAGAATAGTGTAATAGATAGATAGATAGATAGATAGATAGATAGATAGATAGATAGATAGATAGATAGACAGACACATGTAATCCTCTTTGTCAACATGAGAGACGGGTAGGTGTTATGAGCTTTATGTTATAGTGCTGGATGGAGCCTAAATCATGGACATAATTCAAAGCAAGTTACGTAATTCAGAATTAGTGGATCAGGGACTGGAGAGTTGGCTCAGAAGTTAAGAGAACTTGCCCTCCTGGAGGAGACCCAGACTTGGTTCTCAGCACCCATATGATGGCTCATAACTTCCCATAATTCCATTTCCAGGGGATCCCGTACTCTCTCCTGGCCTCTGCAGGCACTAATCACACAGGCAGTTCAAATACATAGATGCAGGCAAAGCACTCACATACAAAAATAAAAATAAAATGAATATTTAAAAAAGAATTAGTGGATCACAGCTTTAAATTCAGTTGTACATAATTTACAGAGGCTAGAGGTGGAACGTAGAGAAATTTTACAGCAATTTTCCCATCATTGCACATCTGGTAATTGGTAGAATTGGGTTTTGAACCTGGAGTTGCATAATCAAAGCTGATACACTCATGTTTGTCCCCATCTATCTCACAGTGAAGATGAACTAAGGTGTAAACGGATGGTTTTTGTCTGTGTGTGATCCTGGAATACTTACTTACATGACATAATTTATTATGTTTTTCCATAATAAATTTATTAAATAACTCAGATCTTCTTGATGGCAGCCAAAATATCTACTGATTTGCCTTTCCTAAGCAAAATCAGTCTAGATCAGAATGATCTCATCTCAATGGGATTTATAAATGCCCATGCAAGCATCAGATGTTGAAAGTCCTACTTGCTTTCAGAACCTCTTCCTTTTCCATGGAAGCGCAGCCATTGGAGAGGCTGGTCCATGACACTTGGTCAGAGTTGTGAAAGAGCTTCGCATTTCTGTTAATTTGTAGCTTCAGAGAACGCTCCATGAAATTGTCTTCAGTGGTCAGCCTAATGTCTGTATCCAATTTATTCAGGGAAGTTTCTTGGTATTAGGATGAATAAAACTGATAAAGTCCTTGAGGGCATGCAGCTAGTAAGTCATCATCCAATGGCAGATGGTAAACAAGTCAACAAACGGTGATTTAATACAATAAGCAATGACATACGAAAAGGACAGAAATGCAGGGGGCAGAAAGGGTGAAGAAATTTGAGTCTGCTCAGCCTAGGAAGCTCTGAGGATAGCTTGGAAGAGGTGATCTTAGAGCTGAGATAGGAGGAGGGAGAAAAGGAGGAGGAGGAGTCAAACAAAATCCATGCTTAGGAATATTTGCTCCAGACAGCGAGGACACAAGTGAAGTGACTTTCCTCTTGCATTGCCAAATAGAAACTCTGGTCACTCCATGCAGTGTTGTTGGTTGTTTTTGGTTTTTTTTTTGGGGGGGGGGTGTCACCCAGCTTCCAAATAAATCATACACAGAGGCTTATTCTTAATTATAAATGCCCAGCCTTAGCTTGACTTGTTTCCTGCCAGCTTTTCTTAACTTATATTATCCCCATCTATCTTTTGTCTCTGAGCTTTTTCCTTTTCTTACTTCTGTATGTTTTTCTTCCACTCTTACTCCATGGCTGGCTGTGTGGCTGAGTGGCTGGCCCCTAGCATCCTCCTCTCCTTGTTCTCTTGCTCTTTCTTCTTTTAATACCAAATTTCTCCTTCTATTATTCTCTCTGCCTGCCAGCCCCATCTATCCTTTCTCCTGCCTTGCTATTGGCCATTCAGCTCTTTATTAGACCAATCAGGTGTTTTAGACAGGCAAAGTAACACAGCTTCACAGAGTTAAACAAATGCAACATAAAAGAATGCAACGCATCTTTGCATCATTAAACAAATGTTTCAGAGCATGAACAAATGTAACACACCTTAAAATAATATTCTACAACAATGCAGCTCTGAGGGAAAGGGGTATTTACAGGGTTATATCCCTGAGAAAATGACTGTGATGGTTTTCAATCTCAAACCCTGGCCCTCTTAATTCAGTGCTCTTTCTAGGGCATCTAGTAGGCATGGTGACCCTACTTTTAAAAAAAATGCAGATGTCTAGAAAAAAATTATATAACTCAGGAAGTGAAACCAGCCCCTCTGCTTATAAAATCTTTGAGGAAATCTCCCATGTAGAAGAATTACACACAAATTATGTAGGCATGCTACTCTAAAAATGGAGCCATATTAGTCCCACCTGTGTGAGGAAGGACAGACTGACTTGCTTCCAAAGAATAAGACGTGGGAAAGAAAGAGGTAGGAATCAGATCCTCACAGTGGACATCCATGATCAACACTGTCTCCAGTGGGTGGTCCGGTACATTATAGTCATCACAAATCATGAAAATAGTTTTCCACCTCCATCATCTCCCTCCCTAAGTAAAGGGAAACAGCATGAGAAAATCCCAAGAAAATCCCAGTGGGGAGAGCTACTGTGCCTCAATGATACTGCCCAATGCTGTTGAAGGTCATCAGAAATGAGGGAGAGATGAGAAAATGTCGCCTCCAAGAGGAATTTGAGGAGTCACGATGGCCTAGTGTACTTTGGTAACTGGATAGGATTATAGAACCCCGAAAAAATACAAAAGCTATGAATAAATAATGGATTTGCACACAAATCCTTCAATACTGGTTAATTAATTTAGCCAAATGCATCACACTAATGTAAGGTTAGTGGCAATGCTAATAATTAGTAGTAACAGGGAGGGAGGGATGGGGGAGACCATGTAAGCCTGTGACACCTGCCCAGTTTGTCTACAAATCTAAAATGGTTCTACAAAAATAAGATCTATTAATTAAAAGGGGAATATTGAACAGAATAAAACAAAGTAATTAGGAAGAAAAATGATCCAGGACACATTTTGTCATTAATGAAATGACCCTGCCTTCTAAATGGCACAAGAAAAAAAAATCAAATATACTCATCTTGCAAACTAAAGAGTAAGTGCTGATGAGGGAAACAATGATGAGGGAGCCTACCTTTGGGGGTGGGTAGAGGTCTCCCATCCCTGGGTCTCCCCACACCCTTCTCAATTCTGTGGAAGAACTCAAAACTTTCTGGAAATATACTTGCTTTATAAATAGAGAGTATACTGAGTTATTTTAGAACTGAAATCTCAGGGCTGGAGCAATGGCACAGCAGTTAAGAGCATTTAACACTCTTGCCAAGGCCCCAAGCTTGGTTTCCANNATCCACATCAGGCAGTTCATAACACACCTGTAATTCCACCTCTGGGAGATCTGATGCCCTCTTCTGGCCTCTGCAGGCTTCTGCACACCCATGGTGTGCATAAACACATACAGGCACACACAAATACACATATATAAAAATAATGAGTATTAAACGGAAATTTCCACAGATAGCATCTTAAGACAGCCAATCAGCTAATCTTGAATGACTACCCTACCATCAANTGGTCCCAGTCTCCCAACTGCTCCTGGTGACAGCACTGATTTCCTTCCCTCATCTTTTCTGGTGTTATAATTTGTGCTGTTATTTTCATTAACTCCCTTCAGTCCCCTTTGTAGCTGTAATTAGACCTTAGGGTTAGGATAATGTAAATAGCTAACAATAAATTTAGAGTAGTGAAGATTCATGAAGAGGAAGAGTTCTCATTCTACTTTGTCAGACTCAGAGGTCCTTCTATCTGCTAAGGAATCAGAACTGACTAAGTGCATCCACAGATATGGCCCACAGGACCACAAGAAAGAGCATGAGTTTGCAGGGAGGGAAGTCCTTGTGGAGGCTGATCTTGATCCTTGACTATCAACTTGGCAGGATCTGTGAGTCACTCAGACTTACGTCTAGGCCTGTCTAGGAAGGCATTTCCAGGAAGCATTGCCTGAGTGGAAAGACCCTCCCCATAGTCGGTAGCATCCTTCAACAGACAACTCAGATATAAAGAGGTCCAAGGAAAAATGGTGTACTCATCGCCTATCTGCCTTTGCCCTTGCTGTTGAATGTGTCCCTTCCCCCTCCTGCTGCTGCTGCTGCTGCTGCTGCTGCTGATGATGATGATGATGATGATGATGATGATGGTGATGATGGTGATGACGGTGATGATGATGATGGTGATGATGGTGATGATGCAATCTGTCAGTGACATCAGTATCCAGCCTCTTGGCCTTTCAGTGTAATAGGGACTGAAGACCTGAGACTCTCTAAGAATCTTCCAGGCATTGAGCACTATGTTGGAACCGCTAAGGCATCCAGCTTTGTTCCCTGAGCAGCTGGATGAGGTTCTCAGGCTGTCCGTTACACAGACCATTGGCCTACCAGACCCTCTCAGTTGTAAACCATTCAATGGAATCCCTTCATACACACACGTACACACACACACACACACACACACACACACACACACACACACACATACATTTTCATTTTGTTCTTCTAAAGAACCCTACCCAAAATAGTCCCCGATGTCACCCTGCCATGATGAAGAAACCAGAAAAGCAAAACTGCTATGCACACCATGCAGAGTAGTGGGGTTGTTCCTAGAGATACCTATCTGTGGGTTATCATTGCCTCTGTCGAACCTGCCTGTACTGGCTCAGTGTACCCATCTCTATGTATACTTTCAGTGTGTCTCCCACTGATCACTGTCAGTGAGGTGTGACAACTGACCAGTTCATTAACTAGACATGTGTATAGCCTTGTATTGTGTGATGTAACTGCCTCTTCACTCATGTAAGCCTGAGCTTCTCTCCCAAGATGGCAGTCTATGACCTAATCGACAGTCTCACAGGTATGACTGGTGTTACATCTAGGATTTTCTGACTGGGACCCACCTTCCACCCCATTCTCCTGTAAGCGAAGCTAGTATGTTGTGTGATATTTTGTTTGTGTTCTGACAAATAAAGCTTGCTTGGAGTCAGAGGGCAGAGCTAGCCACTAGTTAACCATAGAGGTTTTGGGGACTGTAGAGAAAGGTACAGGAAGTGGTAAGGTGTGGCTGAGGCAGGATCTCAGCCCTTTTGGACTAGAGGAAAGGAAGAGGTAGGAAGAGACTGTGGCTGCTCTGCTGCTTTTCTGATCTTTCAGGGTTTTACCCCAATATCTGACTCCTGGTTTTTATTGATAAGATTAATTAGATTTATGCTTCATCTGGCATTCCATGTTGGATGCCACATGTAAAGGGATGTTTCCTGTCCAGACCGCCCAGTCCCAAATAAACACACAGAAGCGTATATGAATTATAGCTGCTCGGCCAATAAGTAACAGGCTTATTACTAACTAGCTCTTACATTTTAAGTTAACCCATAATTCCTTATTTATGCTCTGCCATGTGGCGGTACCTTTATTAGCATGGCACATTCATCTCCTGCTCCCTCTGCATCTGGCCAGCGCCTATTGACTCTGCCCCTCTCCTTCCCATCATTCTTAGTTTGGTTGCCCCACCTACACTTCCTGACTGGCTACTGGCCAATCAGTGTTTTATGAAACCAATTCGAGTGACAAATCTTTACAGTGTACAAGAGGATTATTCCACAGCACTAGTAAGTTCATAAATGTTATGGTTGAGTTAGAATTTCTCTGGTATAACAAAAATATAACTAAGGTCCTAAATTATCCATTTTGCTGACATTCTTTCCCTCCGGACAAGGACATTTATTTAGTTAATTCACTAAAAATTATGTATTACAGAGTTACTCTGGGACTGTGAGCAAGGCTTTTACTGAAGTAAGCGTTGATATGTTGGCTGCCACAGATATTAATTATATCCAGCTCAGAAGAATGGCACACACTTCTGGAGCATCATTCTGCTTTGTAAGGCAGCAGCTNTCACTTACAGGAATGGGCAGCATGTCCAGAGTTGGAAATAGAATTGATGTTCCCTCCCTCAAACATACCCAGTAACCAGTTGCCACCTGTTGTGTTGACTATGGAAGTCACATAGAGTGTTTCGAGAATTGAAATCTAATCTCAAAATGTCACAAACATCAACTGATATATGCCATATTACATAACCAGAAAAAAGAAACTCAAATACAGGGAGCTTCAGGGAGATCCTTGGGAACCCCAATTCCTCTGCTGTGGTGCACACAGTTCAGCATCATGGTGTTTATCATCTAGGCTGTTCCCTTGTAATCCAAGGATGGCAATAACATCCTTGTATATTCAAATAAAAGATTTCTTTTTCTTTGGCCTCTCTCCTCAATTTTTTATTTTGAAATAATTATAATCATATGTAATTATAAAAAAGTACAAGAATTGCCTAATTACATCTTATGAGACAATAGTAGAAAGTTAAAACCATAATATTAATACAGAATGCATTTTATACATGTAAGAAAATGCCAAAGAGCAAATTTAATTAATANCAAAGATGGAAATGAAAAAAATTACCCCAACTGAGTCTCTTTTTTAACTCTTATTTTATTTGTGTGTGTGTGTATGTGTGTGTGTGTATTCACAAGTGTGTCACTGGGGATGGGGGGTGCTGAGGAGCCAGAAAAGGACACTGGATCCCCTAGTACTGGAGTTACAGGTGGTTGTGAACCTGGCCTGGGTANTGGGAGCCAGACTCTGGTCCTCTGGAAAAACAGTACATCTTCTTAAGTGCTGAGCCATTTCTCCAGCCCCTTGGGCATCTTTTTAAGAACAAAAATAACGTTTCCCAGAGTCTCCTCTACCCTGTTAGCCAGAAGCATGTCACATGAGCATCATGGAGCAATGCCATAGAAAAGCATGGCATTAAAGAAATCTCAAAATGGCTTAAAATTTGAACTGTGGATGTATTCTAGTAGAGACTGAGATAAGGGTTGTGGCATGAGTTAAGTGTATGATCATGTTTAGTGCCTGCTTCTAGTACACCTTATGCTCTAACTCAATGGTTCTCAGCCTTCCTAGTGCTGTGACCCTTAATACGGGTCCTGGTGTTGAGGTGACCNGTCCCCCAGCCATAAAATTATTTCTATTGCTTCTTTCTAACTCTAATTTTGCTACTGTTATCAATTATCATGTAAGTATCTAATATGCAGGATATCTGATATGTGATCCCTGTGAAAGGTTCACTCAACCCCTCCATAGGGGGGTTCGACCTACAGGTTGAGAACCACAGCTCTAGAAGACTGGGCACTGCTCCCATCTTGCTTGATGCCCTATCTCCAGGGTGAGCACAGTGCCTGGCTCAGAGCTAGTGCTTCATGAATATTTTGTAGAAGCAATAGCAGATGGTAGACAGACTCGCTGGCTGCTTGTCTATTCCCAGCACCACTATTTTGCTTTCCTTACGACTGCAATAAGACAACATGTAGAGATTAGAACTGTAATTAACCCACAGCTGAAATCATTATTATGTGTAAATAATAAGATTACTTAACTGAAAACCCGTGAGAAAACTACTCTAAAAACATCATAAGACATAGGATGATGCCATAAATATTTTAAATTTTTATATAAATTAATAATGGTAGGAACATAGTGGCATAGAAAAATCCCTGATATTCTGAGATGGCAGCAAGAAAAATAACCTGTCTGAAGGAAATTATAACGCTCTTCAGAGGGACGTTCTGCGAGGCACAATGTTTAAATATAGCAGAGAGACTGAGTTTTAAATGCAGTTGCATGGAATAATCTCAGGCAGTGTTTTTGTCTCTGCTGATGCTGGTGTGAGGTTGGTGTGAAGAATGAAGCAGTGAGAGGAGAGATGAGAAAGCTCTCCAGCAACAAGGGGCAGGGTTTTTTTTTTTTTTTCAGAACGGAGAACGTTATCAAACTCAAACACTTAGAAGCATATCACACAGAAATGGGAACTAAGTTATCAAATCACAGTGGAGGGCTTCGAAATTGCTAAGGATTAAGGATTTATTTTATGATNGAGTTTATTTGGGAAGAAAGTTTATAATTTTGGAGCCATTCCATGAAGAGATTTGACCTAACATCTCAGCCTATTAAGCGAATATGCAACTTAATCCATCTAATGACGGTTAATGACATCGATGGGAATGTATCCCATAGGGAATGATATTAGAAGACTTTATTATCTGGGGGAAATGTTTACATTTNTGTTTCGTGTGTGAAATTTTACAGAATATATAAAACTACAAAATAACTATAAGAAAATTCAAGTGCTTCTTTTCCTCGAAAGAGAATGAACAAAACTAGTGCGATAATATCACAAAGAACAAGAAAAAAGATAATTTCTTAAGATTCGTTTCATTTTATTAAGTGTGTGTGTATGTGTGTGTGTGTGTGTGTGTGTGTGTGTGTACACATATGTGTAGCTACCAAAGGAGGCCAGAGGAGGGCGTCAGATCCCCTGGAACTGAAGTTACAGGTCATTGTGAACTCCATGACATGGGTGCTAGGAACCATCAAACTCCAGCCCTTCTGCTTTTAACTGCTGAGCCATGCATGCTGGGAAGTAAACCCNGGTGCTCTGCAAGAGCAGGAAGTTCTCATAACTCCCAAACCATCTCTCCAGCCACCATGGCTCAGGAGGTTAAGAGCACCAAGGTCCCAAATTTCATAGTTCCCAGCACCCANATCAGGCAGCTCACAATTGCCTGTAGTTGTAGCTCCAAGGGGTCTGACACCCTCTTCTGGACTCCATGGGCTTCTGCACGTGCNTAATGCACTTAAATTCACNGAGCCTTAAGCACACACTCAGAAATAAAAATAAATACACACACCTTTAACTTCTGAGACATCTCTCCAGCCACTGAAAAGAAACTTCTGATGGAGATACTGTTCTGNATGCTGTGAATATTTGTTGCTCTGATTGATTGATTGATAAATAAAATACTGATTGGCCAGTAGCCAGGCAGGAAGTATAGGCGGGATAAACAAACAAAGAGAATTCTGGGAAGAGTCAATAGAGTCAGGAGACGCCAGCCGCCTCGGAAGGAACAACATGCCTGTAGACTGTTAAAGCCACAGAATACGTGGCAAAACATAGATTAATAGAAATGGGCTGAATTTAAGTATAAGAGCTAGTCAGTAATATGCCTGAGCTAATGGCCAAGCAGTTGTAATTAATATAAGCTTTTGAGTTATTAAGTAATAAGTGGCTGCCGGGCTGCTGGGTAGGCTAGACCGCGTGGGGCCTGGCGGGACCCAGACAAAACATTCACCTACAAACTTCAATGTCTGTATGGAAGACTTTTAAACCTTTCCATGGGAAAGAACAAAAATTCACCATAAACATAAAAGAAGNAGACTGAAGAAGACACTTCCAGCATTAAAATGAATGATTTGGGGTCTCTTGCTGCAGCAAGGTGAGTGGGAGCACCTGGAGAGCGAGCTCAGAACAAGGTTCCACAGATTGTAAGAAAATGGAAGACAAGCCAGGGACATGAGGGAAATCACCCGTTTCGATAAGGCCAAGCTGAAGAAATCCAAGATGCAGGAGAAGAACCTGCCAGCCAAAGAGACCATTGGACAGGAAAAGAGTGAAATTCCCTAGAAGCCTAGATGGAGGATTTCCCCAGCCCATCCTACCCTGATATCTCCGAGACCTCCTGATGTGGAGGAAGAGCCACTTGCAAGATGAACTCGCACCACCACCACCCGGCTCCTCTGGAAATTCTTGTATGAAAGAGCTACAAGCTGCACTGTGAACCCGGGCACTCCACACCGATGCCACCGGCCTGAGGGTCTCTGAAGGGGGACCCCCTGAACACTAATCAGACTGCCAAATTTCACCAGTTTGCCTTGGGATATTACAGAACATTATTTGTATGATTGAGGAAAATAAAACACACCTTGTGGCAAAAATAATAATAATAATANTGCTTCTAATACAGAAACAACTCTTTTAAAACAACACACAAGATGTCAACAACTCAACAGAAAATTGCTAAGGATATGAACAAATAACTCACAAATTAGTAAGTCCAAATTATCAACAGCAGCACGGTATTTAATTTCAACAATTTTTTCATCTACATGCACTACAATTTAAATCACTTAAATGCAAAGAAATCCTTAAAAAGAAAAGCAGAAATAAAAATTACATGTCCACTGCCCTCCAGGAACTAAGACTGCCTCAGACACGGAAGAACCATGCCTTTCTCATTTAACCCCTCTGTGTTAAAGAGTGTTTTAAATTTCAGGCGAGATGTCAGGGCTCATTTTTGGTAAATTGCAATATGCCACTCATTCTTTCTGCCAGCCCACACTCTTCTTCTCCAGCATGGCATGTGTGACTTTCACACCACTGATAATTTCCATGTCATAAATATCCATCCGGATGAAGAACATAAATGAAGTGGATGAGGGGACGATTGCTGAGGAAAAACATGCAGAGGTCTAGATCCGGGTACCAACCATGCACTCTCTACATACACAGCAACAGCATGGCAGTTGTTTCTAGCAAAGCCTGAGAAGTCTGCACCACACCCCTTTGGAAAGCACAAGGTGGAGGCAATTAAATTGGTGTGTGTGTGTGTGTGTGTGTGTGTGTGTGTGTTCCTTCATGCATGCATACTCTTGTGGAGGCCAGTGTCGTTCCTCAGGCACCATTTACCTTTTCTATCGTGGGGACAGAGTCTCTCACTGGCCTAGAACTTAACAAGTAGGCAAAGCTGGGTGAGTTCCAGGCACCTGCCTCCCACCGTGGGGATTACAAGTGTATGCCACCACATGTGANTTTTTTTATAACGTGAGTTCTAGGAATCACACTCAGGGCTTGTGCTTGCAAGGGAAGCATTTTACCAATTGATCTCTCTCTCCAGTATCCTAAATTGGCATTTTAAACAAGAACCCCAATCAATACTTAGGTGGTTTAGTGTTTGAAAACCAGTGTCATGGCAGACCACTTAATCTTTCTATAAAAGTCAAGGACTCTAGAGGGAAAAATATGGACACAGAATAGCAGCTCCACTGTACATACAAGTGACCACCCACCTCCACTCCCAGAGCTCTGCTCTCGGAGTCTTGTTACATCTGAGGTGATATCTCTTTAGGTTGCTCTCCCAATCTCCTGAATCAAATTATACTCATCAAAGCTTCCAGTCTTCAAAAGAGCTTTCAGAAAGCACATAAATTCGGTCCCTAGTCTGATGATTCAGGCACTTAATCACACCATAAAGTTAATGGAATCCAATTTGAATGTAGACACCTCAACAACCACATTGCATCGAATTCACAGCCTCCATAAAATATGGGTTTCCAAATGAATCACCAGCCTAATGGGAAATTCAAAGCAGGATGCTCTTCCCTCATTGGTCACTGTCCAGATCTTCAGCTGCCAGGAAAGGACCAGAGCTGTCAACGCAAAGGCTGTAGCCCCGGCAACCGCCACATCACCAGGAACTTTTCAGCATTTGAAAAGCTAGAAGTTACAATACACACTTTCAGATGTCCTCTAGACTGTTGGGATACCCTGTGGCTTATGGCAGTCATGGCTCCTCAAGGGTCAAACTCTGCCTGTCAGTCCACAATCCCCACATATAACAGTTCACAGCATGGGCTTTCTTGGTGCATCAGACTCAACTCAACTGCTCCAAGGCATATTCCTCCACTAGTACCTGGACTCTCGGGTGTGAGGAAGGAGCTACTAAGATTCAGTAGTTAAGCACCAGGAAAGAAAAGTATCATCTTGGCCTTGCAAGCATCCAGTTGTGCTATCCATGCTGTCTGGCATCCAGTCCTCTGCGACAACATCTGGATTATAGCTGCTGAGCTTTCCATCCAGATGTTCTATGTAGTGGGACTGGAGTACTGAACTGAAGCTGGGTAGGATTCTGTGTGGGAGGGAGCTGTATAGGTGGCTCCCTTAGGGAAGTCTCTTTGAGGTCCATCTACCTCAGATGGTGGTAGCTTTTCCTAAGGGACATTAGACCCTGAAGAACTGCTTGGATGGACCATGCTCCATGTTCTTGAACAGTTGTGGTCATTTCTAAGATAAGTGGAAGGTAGACAAAATCCTTCCTTAATTTCTTTTTCTCCTTAAAGACAGTAGCGGGAATCCAATCGTCCTCAAATTTCCCTCAAATAGTGGCCGTGCATACAGAAGGAGACCAGGCCCTCAAAGTGTCTTGTCCACTTTTAGTTTAATGTGCTGAACTGCAGATTTAATCCACTGAAGTGGTTTGATGCAAACGCTCCTTCTCAAATTCCTTTTGTACAGAATCTTAATGCATAACGTCCAGCACTGGAAAATGCATTAAACTACATTTTGAGATGTTTGGAGTTGGTTTGTATTGTTGTTGTTGTTGCTTTGTTAAGTAAGCAAAAATGAACAGGGGCACTCTCTCTCCCTCCCCCTCTCTTTGTGCGTGTGTGTATGTGTGTGTGTATTTTAACCCTTCTTGTTCTCAAGTAAATCATACATGAACCATATCTTCTGAAAGCTGTCTTCCATAGAAATTTCTCTCTTTCTCTCTCTTTCTGTGTGTGTGTGCGTGTGTGTGTGAAAAGCTTGAAATGTACTATCTTCATTGCTATTCTATTGCTGTGAATGCCACACATGCACACACACACACACACACATACACACACACACACACACACACTTTACTTTTATAAAAGAAAAAGAAAGCAATCAATTGATGGCTTGCTTACAGTTTCAAAAGGTTAGCTTATTATCAACATGGTAGGAAGCAGACAGGCACGGTTCTAGAGCAATGGCTGAGTGTTTCACATCCCGATCCACAGGGAGCAGGCAAACAGAGAGACACTGGGTGTGGTGTGGGCTTTTGAAACCTTAAAGCCCACTCCCAGTGACACACATCCTCAACAAGGCCACATGTCCTCCTACAAGGCNACACCTTGTAATCCTTCCCAAACAATTCATCAACTGGGGACTAAACATGCAAATATGGTAGCCTATGGGGGTCATTTTCATTCAAACCACCACATGTACCAAGTTTTAATTAGGAATGGAGTGGTGATAAACTACTTTCCCCCAGATTTCCCAGCTAAGTCAGGCAAATAGAGTGATACGACTTTCTGATTTACGTCTGGAAGACAGTTCGACAGTTGCCTAAGCAGATAAGTGAAATCCTNCTACTGAGAGTGTTTCCTGGTTCCTGCCATTTTAATTACCTTGNTGATGGTGAGGTCTTAGTGTGGGCAGGGGAAACAAGTTGGTGAGTGNGGAGAGATACCTGTGTGCTATAAAGGCCAGAAAGCAAACAGAGAGATGACCAGGGGAAGCTGCCACCTCCTGCAAAGAAATCCCAGGGAGGTGGCTACAATGGGTTCATGTCTTTGCAGTGCTCTGTTTCAACACTTGCTTATATTTACATATCGTTATATTAATAAATTGTAATGGGAAAGGGAGTGCAAATACAATGAGGAGACTTAGACCCAACCTTAAGTCTGAGTCTGCCTAGTCATATGTGATAAGTTTTTTACATCCTGATGAACCTCTCNACCNGTGCAGCAGTCCAAATCAGACTGAATTAAAGAAAGGCCAGGTTTAATGGGTAAACCCCTCAGAGAGGAGACCGGGACAAGAGACTGGAGGAACCACGCATCAGTTTTCCGGGATGCCACTTAAATACCCAGAGGGAGTGGTCTTGAGCCTCTCTGGAGGTGGAACCATGTTTGGCGGGCCAGTTCAGCATGGCCTGCATTCCAAGGCAGCAAGCACGGGCTGCGCATGGGCTAGGAGTCTGGGCAGCAGGAGGCATGTGGTGCTGGGGCTGGAGCCTGAGTCACACAGGAAGCCGCCGGTGATAGGGCACTGGAGAGTCTGGGCNGTGTGACACTGGGGCTGGAGAGCCTCACAGGAAGCAGGGCCAGCNAGAGGGCATTGGACTGGAGTGCAGCCTGGCAGTGCACTTCCTACATCCGGAAGTGGACCCCCCAGGTAGGAAGCGGTGCCACCAGCTAGCAGGAGGACATTGCCTGGCAGCTGGGGGCTGCCTGTGCAGAGTGTACACCAAAGGTTGAGGTGGAGTTCCCACCAAACAACATGACCTTGCTTACTGTGCTGATTTCAAGTTCAACTTGTCAGGTGAGGAAGAACTATTTACTCTTTAGCTACCCTTGGTCTTACTTCTCCTGTTGCTGTGGCAACATCATCTTAGGGCAAGAAGAGTGTATTTGGGCTTGTGGCTTCAGGAAGCTGGTCACATGACATCCACAGTCAAGGAGCAGAGTGCAGAGTTCTGGGGCTCTGCTCCCTTCCTCCCACCTTTACAGTTCAGGACCCAAAGGAATGACACCACAAACTGAGGATGGGCTTTCCCACCTCAATTAACCTAACCATCACTCACAGGGGGATGNCCAGAAGCTCGTCTCCTAGGCGACCCTAGATTCTGCCAAGTTACTAGCCAACAATAACCATCACAGTCTCGGGAAGCTGGGGCTTGAGGAAGGGACAATGAGCAGCTGAGCTGCTGGATTAACTATATTTCCCTCTGAGAGGAGATGACACCTTGGCTTCCCCAAGCCATGGGTGAAGTGGACAAGTTGTCCTAAGGGACACACCTGTAGTTCATACCACTTCGGGTATGAAGCCTGTCAAGAAGTCTTCAGCTGACATTTGGGTATTCATAACACTTAGTGACATGGCTCTGACATATAGCCAAACTTTTGACGTTGCAGCATGATACTGTTATCTATAAAGTTGATGCTGGAGAAATGGGCAATCAAGTCATATATATATATATATGTTCATTACTATACTCATCCATAGGAGCCTACATGCTGTCCATGGATTACAGCCTGGATGTGCTTGCATTTGGATAAATGCACAGATACCCATTTTCCTACTCACGGCATTCTCCACAGTCTCCATTCTGAACAGCTCACCTGGACCACCCGGCTCCTGACATTTTGGCCATCCTTTTNGCTCATTTCCCTCACCTTTCTGGCTAAACAGGAATTCCAAAACTGCATTTTAAACTTTTTGGTTATCACCTCCATCATGATATAAAGGATTCACTGACCAATGCTTTCTTTACTTCCTCTACCTGGTTCCAAGACTTGAGACTGAGGCAGAGACAGAAAGAGCACTTCACATGTAGTTGGAAGGACACTGCTTAATCTCAGTTGTCAACTTGATGAGATCTAGGATCACCTGGGCATTCATGTAAAGAGCTATCTTAATAAAGTTATTTGAGGTAGGGAGACCTGCCTACTGTGGGTGTCGCTATTCCCTAGGCTGGGACCTAAATTNTGTTAAAAAGGAGAAAGTGAGCTGAGCACAGGGAGTTCAGGGATCTCTACTTGACTATGGATGCAGTGTGGCCAGCTGCCTCAAGCTCCTGCTGCTAGGATTTCCCACTATGATTNACTACATGCTCAAGCTATAGGCCCAAATAGCTTGTTCCTTCCTTCAGGTTTTTTTTGCTAGGGTATTTTGTCACAGTAAGAGGAAAAATAACTAAGACTACAGATGTGCCTCCCAATGAAGCAATCAAAGGATTTCCATAGCACTGAGACNCTTTTCTCTTTCAGAGCTAAAGACCCATTATCCTGGGAGAAGGTGATGAGGATGAGGAAAGACAAGGTACTTTTGCCATCGCTCACCTTCACGTTTAGCTTAAATGGTACCACACACCAGCAGCAGTCAAAAACTCAAAAGAGGCTGGAGAGACGCCTCGGTTGATAAAATGTTTCCTTTGCATGCACAAGGACCTGAGTTCAACTTCCAGAACCCATATTTCTAAAAAAGCCTATGGTGGCAGATGCTTATACTCCTGGCACTGGGGAGGTGGGAAGGGGTGGCCCTCTGTGACTCACTGGCAGCCAGCCTAGCTGACTTGGTCAGTTCCAGAGCAAGGAGAGACCCTGACTCAAAGAAAAAGGTAGACAGTACCTGAGGGAAAATACTCATCCTCTGGCCTCCATGTGAGCACGTGTGAGTGTGCATACCACACAC
>LZPO01066389.1:90308-107085 GCA_001675575.1 Neotoma lepida | reverse complement strand
ACACACACACACACACATACACACACACACAGCACCTGAGCTATTCTCAGCCCTCTCTTCTCTAGGCCTTAACTCAGCAGGTAGACTTGAATGGTCAAGGAAGATTAATCCAAATTCTAATCCATTCCTCACAGCTTTATAATAATACAGATATTACCAAGCTAATCATTTTACGTTTCCACAGCACAGAGCGGGGCAAGTAAAAAGCCTGACTCATTGACCAGACCCTAGAACCATGCTTAGCACATAGTCAGTGCTTTCAAATTCTTGTTTCCTATATAAAAGTATCATGGAAAAGGAGTTATTTGAGAGAGTAAATGAATTAGAGACCAAGTCCCCAGCAGAATAGCTCCTTAATACCTTCTAAAATGTGTTGATGCTCATAAATCCAAAATAAACGACCTGAAAAANCACTTAAGAAGAAATAATGCACNTTTAACCAGGCTTCCAGAGGAAAGTCTGAAGGAAAAAAAACAGAAAACATTTTGGAAGAATTATTAAATCCCTTCAAATTCAATCCCAGCCCTATACCAAACATGCCACATGTCCTTTGCCCGAGAAGCTGTCACTTTAGGCAGTCCTGTTCAGCAGTTCCTTACCAAACTCCCAAGATGGCCACCTCTGGAGCTCAGGACAAGGCTTTGGATCTGCTGAAAAAGGCCTCTCACCGGTCTACCCAGCTGCCTCTGCCAGGTTTCACAGGGAGATCTTAAATGGTGTGTGTGTGTGGGGGGGTTAAACATACCACAGTAATATTCCAGCCAGCATCTTCAAAGGCTAACATGTGTCCAGCCTTAGCTCCATGTCACAAGGATTCATTTATCATCAAATAAAATTCAAAACACTGCAGATTGCCCATCTCTGCCTCAGCTTGATAATCCTGTTAAAGTTTCTGGAATTTAACAATGTTCTGGTACCTTCTGTCCCATCCTGGATTTTTAGCTCTTCTTCTGCTAATGAGAGTGACTTTACCTTTCCTGGTGTTTGATTAAGGTCCTGAGGGTGGGAGTAAAATGGATCCCCGTTTTTGCTACAAATTCAATTAGCAGAAGTTGGAATTGCTCTCTTCAACAAAGTTAAATAAATTGTTAATGAGAAATTTACCTTCACTTGATTCGCCTGTTGCCTTATTAGCTTGGAGTCAACACTATTAAAGGAGAAGCTGTTTATTAAAGCTTAAGGTGTTTTGCTGAATTGAATGTTAAAGAGACGAAGACGGTGCAGGTGGAGGCAGAACATCACTGACTGCCAGCTTCCAAACCACACAGAGGCTGCCAGGATGCACCAAAATCCAGCAANTTCAGGCTCTCGTGAGTCCTCTGCATCAGGGAAACANTTATCTAGTGGATAAGAATGGNGCGCGTACCCAGGGGCCATCCAAAGCGTCCACCATCAATGCCAAGACACGGGACGCAGAGGGGAGGGAGTTCTTAAACAAGCGGCTATGCGCACCTCAAGATCAACTACCCAAAAAGAAACGATGATGTCTGTCTGGTGCGGAATCCCTAAAGTGCTTTGACTTAAGAACCAGCTCTAAGCAACACTGAGAGGCCACTAAAGGTGGCTGTCAATCAGTCCTTTTCCTTTCTATTTCTCCNACAAGCCTGTTCTCCTGACTGCCCTGTTCATGTGGTAGAACCTGCAAGGGGTCCTTACTGGTCCATGCCAGGCTTCTCATAGACTGGAAAAAAACCACAACAACAAACAAACAAACAAACAAAAAACAATGGCGTCATTTCCCAGAATTCCCTGCAGCTTAGGTCCCACAGACGCATCCCTCTCCTTCCCCTACCCAGCACCGCGTAGGGATGAAGGAGCTAACCAGAGAGCCCAGGGTTAAGAGCCCACTGCAGGAGCGAAAGGCGCCTGCTTACCTGCATCTGCCCGTTTTACCGTTGTAGCTTGGGACAGTGTTCAAGAGTACCAGTTTAAAGATGACCTCTTGTTATCCAGCTTAATAATGGCAGAGGCAGGACTTCTGTCAGCCAGCCAAGTCTGGGGAGTTCTTCTGAAGTAAGATTCCTGGAATGTCTGCCCATTGTTCTAGCCTTTCTAGGCTAGATGTTTGAAAGCTCCTTTTGCTAAAGACAGCCTGAGTAAATTCTGAACGAAACTGGCCAAAATCCTTCCTTCCACTTCAGCCACCAGATGCCCTAATATCTGGGCCTCCATCTTCTCAGACATAATGGCTTGTTAAACCACTTCCTAAGTGACTAATAGCATACAAAGGACTTCTTCCTAATGCCCANTTCCAAGCAGACAGATTGCAATGGTGGGTATTTGGGCAAGAATGGCCTCTGATGTTGATGGAGACTTTCTTCTCAAATGGGAAGACAACAGTTTGGGCTTTCCAACTCTAAGGAAGTTGTTAGTGGTTCATNATGGTAGCCACACTGCTGATATTTAAGGCAGGAGAGAAATGTCCTAATGTGTAAGGCTCAGCANCTAATTCCAGCTCCCTAATGCCTCCTAACCTATAACCAGGGCTTCTCCAAAGCCAGGACAATCTTCNCCCAAAAGAGAACANCATCAGCAGGCAGAAAGTGAAAGTGTTTACCTGAGGCCCTTGGAGATGAGAAATCAAGGGAAGAAAGCCATCAGATATAGAATGATGATTGGCAAGGCCTATCTACATGTCAACTCACCCCAACTCCTAAGAGATGACNGGACAACGGAAGAGGAGGAATTGCAATTTCCTCATCACTAACCATGTGCTGGATTTTATGGGCTCCATTCACTTAACATTTTGTTCTCGTGTTCCTAGAAGACACTGATGTGTAACATTGGTTTCCTATCTCCTCACTCAGTTGAAGAAAAACAGGTGATGTTAGGAGTGAACAGTGACCCAAGTTGGAAGAAACTAAGCCAGGGAGGTACCTACTGCTGTCTCCATTTACACCCAAAGCAAGGGGTGAGGCTGGGTAACTTCCTTCCCAGAGTTCCGGGAGGTGTGACCAGAGACAGTGTTCTTACATCCAATCTAACCTCTCCTGTGGGTAGAGCCTTTGGGAATAATCCCCAAGAGGTCCTCTTGAGTCCTCCATGGCCATCACNATTCCTTTCTGTAGGAGCCCAGGACATATTTTCAGCACTCCTTCTACTGGGATTCAGACTAAATTAATTAAAATGCTTGTTATTTCAGGTGCAAAAGTCCTGGAGAATGAAACCAACTTCTCTCCACCCCATGGCTTTCATACCATTATGGTGAGATCCCAAGCTATCAGTGACAGGGACAAACGGGGATTTGCAATGGAGGAGAGAAGCTATTCAAACTGCTCCTGATTTCTGTAAAGGAGAGATCGTTTGATCTTTGAAACAGCCAAAGGGGCAGTTTGATCTTCCTCAAGCTCATTTATTTTAGATTCTTGCAAATTTCTTTTCTGTAGGTTTATTTCCTTAGAAAACTCAATATTCAATTGAACACTGACTTTTATACATTGAAATGCAATATTGAATAGCCAGAGCCTAATAAATGCCATCCTAGCTATATAGGATATTTTAAAAATCATAAAAGGGCCGATTGAGCCCGATCCAGGCAGAGATGACAAAGTGAATTCAATGCTTCTTTTGAAAATGAGTCATGGTCAGAAACACTTTGACCAAAAGCAGTTCTTTGAATGCCAGGGGTAAATTTGCTCACTTTCATTTTCTGCCTGGGTTTCAAATCAGCCCTGCAGAACGGAACAAAATTCACTCCGAGAGGCCCAGGCAGCTGTTGCAGATATGAATGTGAGCAGAGGCGTGAGGTGGGGCCTGTTCCTCTCTGTCAGTTATTTTCAAATTATGGAGATAATATTTAGATAGGGAAGGACTGATTCGGCTTTGTATATTTTCTCAGAGAAGAGTAAATCATTGCTGTTCTCNGCTACACTAACATTCCCCAGGACCACCCTTCCTGGTACTTAGGAAAAAAACAAAAAGGACATTTATTGTCCCAAGCTTCCAAATTACTGGCAATGAAAGAATCTGACATATGTTCAAGTTGGGGAGGGGAGAAAGAGTCAGGGGAGGATGGGTACAACATATTCAATCGATTAGCCAAAAGGAACAGCCTTTGATGTCAGGGCACCTTTCCAAATTTCACTTAAGACTCCAACAGTCTGTGGGAAATCAAAGTTCTCAATCAGAACTTCTGCCCCACTCCCCTAGTGCAACCATGGCCTGTGGCCCAGGAACATTTTTCTTTTTAACCATATGTAGATACTGCTCAGTTTGAGAACACGTTCCTGTCCTGGCCCTTTCAACATTGAGCCCTTTAAGAAATGGATAACACCATCTTCCAGCTCCTCTCTGCTGTGTGAACGTTTTCCCAGCTGTGTGTATGTTTTAGGAACAGGAAGATTCCTATTGTCAACGATCCAGTTCGTAGGTAGCAGGCCCTCCTAGACTTGACCTACGGAGAGATGCTGATTTCTACAGTTTTGAGGGAATGGCCTTGGTTATGTATACTCTGCTGAATGAGCTGGGNTCTGGATTGGAATTCAACAAAGGAACCAGGGCAGAAGAGCAGGGTAGCCAACGGTGGAGAAATGGGAACCTCTTGGGAAAAGGAGGCAAATGAAGAGATGTCATCGGAATGGAAGAGGTAGANCTCACCTTCGGAATAACAAAAACGTGATTATGGCATCAGATCAGAGACCATGGCTTAGATTTTGGAAATCTGACTTCATAAGGGCCTTTGGATATCTAAGTAAAACTATGAAGTCGTAGACATCACCTCAAACCTTGGATCACTTTGGTATTTATAGAGGGTNTTTTGTCCAATAACTAAGAATGTGAGAAAGTTCTAGAAAATACTTCCTTAACCCTTGTCTGCTCTGTTCTGGTTACAACATCTAAGGTACCATCCCACCCTGAGCCTGGACCTGAACACTATCAGGTCATCATGGTGCCGTCTAACACATAGATGCCCTCACACGCCAGTAGCATCTTCTACAGACAGATAGTCAAGATGGTGGAGTCTGCATAGCACTGAACACCCAAGGATAAGAAGTCCCAGAAAGAAAAACATATGGGCAGGCAAAAAAGCCACTGGGCCTGATGATCCAGAACCCATATGTTGGAAAGAAAGAACCTGTGCAAGCTGCAGTCTGACCTCCACTCATACCCTGTGGTATGACATGTGTATGCTTACATATACACACAAGTAAATAATAAATGTAAAAAAAAGGAAATATTACATGATTAATGCCCATCATGTGAAGAGGGGCTCCATAGAAGTTATAGGGTAGGAGAGGTATTTGCCTGAAAGGGGGGTTAGTATATACAATTNTAGAAACTCCAAATGATGTACATTGCTAGTGTAGTGAGTTCCCTAACATGGAAATATCTCAGACCCAAATTGGATACCTTACATATGAAAGAGGAGTTGTAGAATCAATGATTCTACATAATATTGGACCTGGAAGGGACCCGTAGCATCACACACTCCAAGTCCTTAAGACTCAGGACTCCCAGCCTGGAAGCTTAGAGCTGACTCCCCTGCTGCAAGTAAGAACTTCCTAACAACATTTTCTGAAACCACAGACCAAATTGGCTTCAACGTCTTGAGGAGCGCTTTGATTAAAGAGTCCTTCCCCATCTTGAAACCTTCAAAAACAACCTCAATTTAAGAAAGTCTCTCTTGCAGGCTGGGAGGACGGTTCAGTTGGTAAAGCATTTGCTCCATGGCAAAGCATAATAACCTGAATTCTATCTGCACAGCCCACATAAAAACACTGGCAGTGGTAGCATACACTCAGAGTCGGGGGGTGGAGACAAACAGATCCCTGGGCATACCTGGCTGCCAACTCACCTGACCCAGGCCAGAGAAAATAGGAAGATAGCATGGTGGTTTGAATGAGGAATGCCTCCCATACACTTGGTCCCTCTGGATAGGGGAGGCTTAGGAAGTGTGGCCTTGCTGGAGGAAGTCCATCACTGGGGGTGGGCTTCAGATTGTATAGATGCATCTCATTTCTAGGTCACTCTCTGCTTCATGCTGGTGGTCAAGACATAACTTCTCAGCTTCCTGCTCCTGCTTCTTGCTCCCATGATTCCCTGTCATGGAAGATTCGTATCCCTCTGGAATCAAAAACCAAAATAAATGCCTCCTTCTGTAAGTCATTTCGGGTCATGGTGTTTTATCACAGCAACAGCAAAGTAATTGACCCAATAGCTGAGAAGACACACCTGAGATGGAGTGCTAAACACCACAACATTCTACACACATGCATGTGTACACTCACACACATACACATGCAAACAACTATACACATACAAGCCTCTGTCTCTGTCTCTCTTCCTCTCTGTGTGTCTCTCTCTGTCTCCATCTCTCTGTCTCTCTGTCTGTCTCTCTTTTTCTTTCAATAGATTCAAAACTTTAAAAAGGACAGCTGCTAAAATCCACGAAATAACTCTTATCGGTGAATGCTCGGCACCTCAAGGACATAGCTCCCAGCTAGAAGGACAGAGTGTGCTCACACATCCCATCCCTGTCTCTAGGGCTTAGAGCACTGCAGGAGGCCTTTGGGAAAGGAACTATTCTTTTGTAGCTCCGAAACTAATGGAGGCTTCTTTTTCTTCCTTTCAAGACCATTTTAAACAAACAAAAACCAATATCTGCATTTCTAGACACTCACAAATCTATTGTTCATCATATATATATATGTGTGTATATATATATGATATATATATATCCCTCAAGACCTGAAACATATGGGAACATGTTCCTAGAGAAAGGTAAGAAATGCAGAAGGTAATGTCACTCAAGAAAGAGCAAAAAAAAAGGCAAGGATGACACCACACAAATCTTGGAAAAGGTATGCTATAGCTCTACAGCTTAACGTGGGTTTGATTAACACTACTGTGACATTTGCCACTNGGTGAATCTTGTCTCCTTTAATCTGGTTTGCTCTTTTTCTAGTTGTAATTTTATCAGGAGATTGAATCAAGCTGTATGGTTTTGTTGTTGCTATTGCTGTTTGCTTGTGTATTTATTTGTTTTTTAAGGACTATTAGCCCTAGAGACCCAGCAACGGTAGCATGTGTGATGTTTTAAGTGTCAGGAATTTAAAATATTGGCATAGAAGTTGCATGTCCAAGTGTTAACATAAAATGGTAGAGAGTAGTGGCCTGCCTCATCAGAGTGTTTGAGGACACAGTGTCATGAGATGCTCAACACTGGAAGGAAGCCAGTGCAATAAAGGGTCGAGTTTTCCCTGACCCTTCCACAGCCCTGGGCAAGACTCACCCTCCTCTAAGTACACGGTTAAGGCTGTCACCAAGCAGACCGGGGCTCTATCAGCACATCTGTTTGCTGTGCTCATTAACTCTGCAACTGAGTTAAGAGAAACCCTTGGATGCCAAAGTCAACAATAGTCTCAGTGGCTCTAATCTTTAACTACCCGAAGATCTCCTGAGAAACAAGACAGGAAGTAGCCACAAAAAGTCAAGGCAAGTCCATAATTTCATGGAGCACATTCATGAATGGAGCAACGGAGGCTGGGGAACTACTCACTGATAATAAACATAATTGTCCGCTTTCATCTTCCCCAACTTCCTATCAGAAAAGTGCTATCAAAACAAGCAAGCAAAAAGGTACGTTCCTATTTCAATTTCCATTTCCGTGAAAAATACGACTCTCAAAATATTAGTTTCATCCAGGTTGGCCTTTCCCAGAATGTGCATAGTTGGACATCAATGGACTGTGGTGTCGGGAGGATGCTGGTTAATTGAATTTTCAGGTTAGCTGGAAGCTAGACAGAAAAGTGTCTTTTTTCAGTTGTGGTACGAATGGGTACAAGGTGTTGATGAATGACAATGGTGATGGCCTGGTAGTGGCCCATACAGCCATCATGTATGGGTACTTCCTTAGGAATTTAAATGCAAAACAAATTGTGACTGAAGAAAATAAGCTGTCTCATTATCAGCTCCCCTCGTGTTCCAAACTCTCAGGCAGAACTCTCTACCAGGCTCAGTTAAGGAGTTCTGGATTCTCTGTCTGCCCAGGCCAGGCCACTAAATTCAAATCTTATGGTTAGCACATCATAAGAACAGAGCAACAGACCTCAACCATGACAAGAGAGAATGATAGCTTTATAATGTCCCATGTGAGAGTTGACCTACTCCAGCCCTGTGAGGGGTGAGCAGATTGCTTCTGTGTCTTCTCCCAGTGCCCGACATCAAATCCCAGGTCTCAGACACTCTAGCCAGGTACTTGATGTTGAGCTGCCACCATAGCCCAGATTTTATCTATTAGTTAGAAATACCATTTACAGTAAAAATAGGGTGTCACCTCATAGGTAATTTCATGTCTTTATTAATTAAATTTTTCTAGGTGGTAACAACAGTTGGCCTGTCACTTCTGTATGTCTTGAGGAAGTGTCAGGAGTAGGAGTGTCACAATCACCATGATGAGCCTTTTCTAGCGTGGTTGGTTATGTAACACATAAATAAGCACACAACACAGAGGAATGGAAAAGCAAATGTGTGATGGTTAATACTGATTGCCAACTTTACAAGATGCAGCGTCACCTAGGAGACAAACCTCTAGGCGTGACTGTAGAAGAGTATCTAGATGAATTGGGGTTGAAAGACCCATGATTCCCTGGGCTAACATCCCAGACTGAGTAAATAAAGAAGCAAAGCAAGCTCAGCAGTGGCATTTATCTCTCTCTGCTTCCTGACTTTAGATGCACTGGGAGCAGTCACATCAAGCTTCTGCCACCATGACAATCCCACTATGATAGACTCTGCCTTCCACCTGAGACCCAAAAATAAACCCTGTCTCCCTTAAGTGCTGTTGTCAAGTGTTTTATCACAGCAACAGGAGAATAACTGATACAGAATCTCATTCACAGGCAGCTTAAAAAGATGAAAACCACTCTAGAAACCTTCACAGTTACAGACAAATGGAATTTAATTTTGAAAAATATCTTTTATACCCAGCACATTGTTCTTCTTGTTAACATGGTAGTAGCCCTAGCTATTATGTGGTACGTGGATTCTCCATGTATGATTGAGGCACTTAGAAGCAATGAGTATGGGATACATCTTTGAATTTAAACTTGACAATTTATAGTTTTGTAAATTAATAGTAACTAGATATTAATCACATTCTCTTAAGATTTTGAATTTTGTGTCTTAGATTTGGTGGCAGTGAAGGCCATCTATGATATTTTGAAGCTGTGGTTTTGTTTGGAAACTTAACTCCCAAATACAACACTGAGTGGCAATGTGTAGAGATGCACTCAGAAACCTCCCAGGAATATATTTTGGCAAAAGCAGAGCAGAATCTCTATGAAAGAAACTCCAGTCTTCCCTTATAAATAAATCAATGGAGGTCCATAAAATACCTGTCATTAGGGACTGATAAGCAACCACAATTGGGAAATTCATTGGCCCTTTGTATGGACTTCCAAAAATGACAGGTTTCCATAGTTCAGGGCAAAAAGGTGCTTATATGGAGTCACCATCCCTTANAGACAAAGGTCCACTAACCTCAAAAAACAGATGTGTATGACTTCCTTTGGTTTCCCAGTCCACTACTGGGACAGACAGCTGTCTGCAATGAGAATTTGAAGATCTCACCTGTACAGGTCTTAGCACAAGGCACAATCAGGTTCATCTTGAGGCCTGAGTTTACAGGCTCAGGAGACTTTTTAAATTATATGAGATCACGGACATCTTTCCCAAGCCCAGTACATCTTTCCTATCACAATTCACCCTATGAGACCAGGAGGTAGGGGATAGGCGTGTGGATGGAAAATCTATGGGAACCCATCAGCCTTGGCAGAAGAGTTCCAGACATGTGTTCACCTCAGACATAAAGCAGGACACATCAGTGAGCCTGTTGTATGACACTGAACTTGTGAAAAATAAATCAAACACACGCTTGCTTACTCCACTCCTGATTTCAACTACCCATGACTAATTGCAAGGATGCCAACACATATGAAGAATTGCAAAGGAAAGTGAAGCCATAAAGAAACAAAACCCAGTAATGCCAATCATAAAAATACCACACTATTTAGTTCCCTACCAAGCTTGTCAGAACACTATCAATGTTAGTGACTGATAGAAAAGTGACTCAAACCAGTCACAACCGCGAAGGGTGCTTCAGTTCTTAAACTTGGAGGTGTAAAGAGTATCTATGCAGTGGGTACATCTTCCCAGAGCCATATACAAGGGATACAAGGCCAGAAATCTAACACACACACACATACACACACACACATGCACACACGCACGCATGCACACACACATACACGTACGCAAGCATGCACACACTACATGATATGTGATATATAGCATATATATTAATATCCTAATGTATCATTTATTACATAGACATGCAGGGTAGGAAGAGATAAGATAAAAAAATGATATAACAAATTTCCTAGTGCCATTAGAGATAGACACTGTAATAAACTTATTTTTTTAATATATCATTTTAAGGGTATTACAGAGCATAAAGGAAGAAATCTAGAGTTATGGAAACCACAGACAAGTTTTACAAAAAGTCAAACCGAATCTGGAATTTTGTCTGCTTGTTCATTTTGTTTTTAAGTGAACAGGAGAGGCTTTAAAAATGGATTGGTCCAAAGGGGAGGGTGAGTAGTTTACACAAAGGAAAAAGCACAGGCAGTGTCCTCAAACTGAGAAGTAGTACGGAGTTTTAGTGAAACAGAAAGACTTGCATAAATCCTAGTCATTTATTATTATAAATAACTCGGGGGCATAAATCCTTCTTATTGAACTCGCCTCTTGATCTTAAAGTGGTCACTTGAATCCCCTGGGTCTCCCAAGCAATGCTGTTGTAAACAACAGATGTAAATGTATGTGAAATATGTAGGGATTGTCAAACAATTTGTAACCGTAAGGCACGTGGAGGGAACGGAAAGTGGGACACCAGTTTGTAAAACCCTGTGTGGTTGAGAAAAGATGCTTGGCTCTGAATGGCCTCGCAGGAGAGACACACTTGAGCTTCTCATGTCTATTTGGTGTCTTAAGGCCTCCTACTCACTGGAAGGGTTAAGCTGTGCCTTCCAGTCGTGAATACAGGGGCCACCTGTCTTTTGCACCAGTGATGAGATTTTCACTGAGGGAGTGTCTCAGTGTCATTTCTGTTGCTCTGATTAAAATATTCTGATTTNAAAAAATTACAGGATAAAGGGTTTATTTTACATCATAATTTCAGGTTACAGTCCATCACCTCAGGGAAGTCAGAGCAGAAACTCAAGGCACCTAGTCACACCACATCGACAATCAAGAGAAGAGAGAGAGAATGAATACATGGGCTTGATTGCTCAGCTCAGTCTCTCTGCTCTTCCACAGTTCGGTACCCCCTGTCTAGGGAATGGGGCAGCCCACAGTAGGCTTGGTCTTTCCACATCAGGTAACTCAACTAAGACTATCTCCCACAAGCATGACCCTGGGCCAACCCAGTGTAGACAATCCCTCACTGAGACTCTCTTCCCAGGTGATGNTAGGTGGTGTCAATTCAGCCGTTAAAGATAACCATCACAGAGAAACTGCATACAATAGGAAAACAATGCAGGTGCTCAGAGTATGGGCACAACACACAGACTTAAAAGCATCTTCAGTGAGAAAAAGGGACCCTGGATTTTAACAGAAAACATTTGCATGCTAAGATTCTAGTGGGCAAAAGACATTCTTGGAAGGCATGAGAGATGAGAAAGAACATGGGGTGCAAAAAGATTATAGAGCTATATGGACTGCAGACCTGTGAAGAGACTCAGAGGAAGTAGTTTGGGAGGCCTGTGCTCTTCGGAGTCAACCTGAGGTATGTTTAAATTGTAACTGAGGCCAGCGAGTCACGAATAATCAGTTTGTCTTGGAGAATTCTGGAATTATAAATAAAAGGATACAAAGCATTGTCCAAGGTAAATATTGGCATGACTGAAGAGGGACCAGAAAAACTTTTAATGAAGCCAAAACACTGAATCTGGGGGAGATGTTTCATATTCTTACAATAAACACTGGAGTACATGAGGTTGAAGGACGATGGGAAGGATCGTGTGTACTGGAAAATCAATTTAGAACAAAGGCCAGCTCAAATGCACAATAGTAACACTGTCACATTCGGTATTAAGACCACATTACTTCTTAGAATCAGTTCTCCCAGCCAGACACCTATGTTCCCACAGATATAAAAGGACTCATATTCATATCCTAAAGCAACTACCAAGTTTATATTGTGGTGGGTACGCACTNATTTTTTCCTCAGCTCCAAGCTGCTAGGAGTGAAGTATTCTGGGAAGTCCCCTCAGAGCAGCTGGGATTCTGCAAAGCCTAAGCCCTCCCACCCTTCCAGTGACAAATCACCCTATTGGCTAAGCCAAATCCCCTGGACAGCTGAGGCAGGCCTTCCTTAATTCCTAAGGGTTCACACACACTGCTTCCTCCCTGAAGGGTATTCAGGTGGGGTAACCTGAAACTCACAATAACAGAAGCCCATTATTACTGCTTTGTGGCAGCCAGTGAGGGATCTTGTCTGCAGAACACTGCCATGGCAACCAGTTCTTCAAAGCATTAAAAAAAAAATACAAGTTGAATTTCATCTGGCAACATCCCAATTACCCAATTAGACAAAGCTGCCAAGCCTTTTTAGAATAATCTCAGATCATAAATGAGTGAATATCTCAGACCCAAACTGTGGCTTTCTAATATCTAGAAAATGCAAGTTTGTTGGTCCTGTACAGCAAGGCTTTTTTGTCATTATTGGGGGTGGGGGGAACTAACCAAGTCTGCACTTGTACAAGTCTGCACTAAAGTAACATGTAATTGTGTCCCATGGGGAGCCATGAAATCCTGCATTTATTTTTCCCATTTACCAGATGGGAAAACTAAGGAGCTATAAGTAGATGCATCCCTGGGGAAACCTAGAAAGAGGCTAGGGTGGGAAAATCTGGATTTCTCTTACTTCTTAATTGTCTATACTTTTGTGTGTAGCTCCACGAAGCTGGGGAAATCAAACTCCTTCACCTATATTTTCACTTTGANAGTGGCTTATCCCCAACCCCTTCTCCACCTACATTAGTCAGACCTTTTTTGCTGTGACCAAGTGGCTGAGAAAGTCAACTTAAAGAGAGGAACTCTTTAATTTGCTCGAGGGTTCGGGCCATGTGTAAATCGACTCATGTGTTTAGGCAGACTATCACATATCAAGTGTGTGAGAACCAAGTTAGTTACTTCATGAAGGGCAGGAGAAAGAAAAAAGTCAGACTACAGAAAGGGGTGGGGCAAGGNATANACTAAGGACCTGTCTGCAGTGGCCACCTCCAGCAAGATGCCTCCCTGGATGCCTCCCAGTAAGACTGCCATATAATGAACACTTCTGCAAACTAATCTATTCATCAGGTAGAAGGTCTCCAGACTTAACCATCACTGGAAAGCCCATCATTCATCCCTGCCCCCAGATATGCTTTAGAAATCTGTTAGATGTTTCTCAAACCNATCAAGTAGACAATTAAGGTTAATGAGAGCACCCCAACACCCTTCCTTACTGAGCAGGGAGTGGGGCTTCAAGCATCTACCCACCTAACAATTGCGATATCTATAGGTGCACTGATCCCAGGCTCTTCTCACATGGAAGGGGTCAGAGCTTCATTCTCCACCAGAGGCCAGATTACGCCTCTGTAATATCCAGTCTTGAACCCCTATGCCTCAAAAAGTGACTGTATCTAGAAAGGGGCCTCTGAGGATGTTATTCAAGTTGAAACGGTGCCATTTGGGTGGGTGAGCCCTCGACAATGTGACTAGTATCCTAAAAGNAATGTATCACACAGACAACACACTACTGAGNAATGACCGTATGGGAAGACAAGAAGGTAGACATCTACAAACCCAGGAAAGAAGCCTCAGAAGAAAAAATATCTGTCAGTAGACACCCTCTGCAGTTGTAAGAATAATTTTCATTGTGTGAGCTTTCCAGAACAGTGACTTCACAAAGTGAACCTTAGTCTCTTACAAGTATTCCTAAGACTCAAGGGACACAGGCCCCATGATGGGCTCTACAAAACCATTTCCTGTGTGCATTCAATCTTCATGCTCTTTCTACAGGATAGGAACCCCTTTTGACCACAGGATATGAGTGAGGACGTTTAAATCCATGAACCATTGCAATCTCCCGGCTATGTGGTCCATCTTGCGGTAATGTTCACTATACACACCAACTGCATTTGAACTACGAAAGAAACACGTGCATCTCGACCTGTTTTCTTCGAAAGTTGACAGGTAGTTTGAATAGTGATATGTCCATCTGTGCTTTGGTTTCCTCATCGATTACAATGGAGATAATAATAAGTTGTATGTTCCTGTTTTAGAAGGACTACATGAGCTACTTCATTTTTAAAAAAGATTATTTTATTAATAAATTAATAGTGGTAATATCAATTGATTGCATGACTGGTGCCCCAAGAACCTGAACCCCTCTCTCCTGCACNTCTTGACCTCCCCAACACCAAGGTGCAGAGATTCATATGCTGCACGTAGCAGGCATTATGTATGTAGCTGCTTGAATGCTGACTGGAGATATCATTTCTAATGGGTACCACATGCCACTTATTCCTTTCCCCATCACAGCAAGAGCACAATCCAATGACTCTGTCCTCCCCATCTAGTGCTCCCTGCCCTGGCATCTGACAAATCATTTGACCATCCTTTCTGCTATCTCCCTTCTCTGCTTTGGCTATTCCGTAACTACCTGTTTATCTCGAACTTGTCCACCCTGGCACAGAGGTTCTACTTAAGTTTGTCCCAATTCTGCTGTGTTTTTCTCAGTACCTCATTCTTGCATACTTGTTTCTGCATCTGCCTTCTGCTCCGGTTAGAGTAGGTGAGCCATGAGGGCAGGGACTCAGATGCACTCCTCTGACCCCTGGTGACTAGCATATAGTGGCTAGTAAATAGTTCATGCCTGAAAAATAAATAGATGAGCATACGAATCTCCAAATCCCACAAAAAAATATGCTGAAAAGTAAAGGTTGCAATTTACAGANGAGAAATATCATGCCATACATTTAATAAGGGGAGGAGCTTAAATCTCATGCATGTCTCTGATTCAAAAATTTTCTCCACAGTGTCAGAGTCTCCTAATCTTCAAGGACTGGTGTGTTGCCTTCTAGATTGCCATCTTCCATACAACATCTAATTTGCCTATCATTTTTATTTATAATTTATTTATCATGCAAATAATTTTAGTTTAAAGAAAAGAGGGCCATCGAGATGACTCAGCAGGTAAAGGCAACTGTCACCAAGCCTAATGAACTGAGTTCAATCTCCTGGGCCCACATAGTGGAAGGAGAGAATTGACTCCCAAAAGTTGTGTTCTGACCTCCACACGTAGAACCATGGCATGTGTACACACATACACATACACACACACACACACACTGCATAAATATGGTGAAAAAGAATAGAAAGAATTCGATGAAGTAAATCATATGGAAATAGACATGTATCTATTAAAATTCCAAGTATCCATCAGTGTCTGGTGAAACTGTGGCCCCTGCATCCGCAAACGCTGGTCCACGCTGTCTCCCTTGGTACATGCCCGGGGCTGGTTCTAAANTCAGCCACGCTGCCATTTAGAACCCTCTACAATCTGCAGAATCTTGTGTCACCTCTCCCCTATTCATGTTCAGCTTCCTGTTCTCCAATCCCTCTGTTCTTTCTTGGGAATCACTCATGATGAAAGGCCAGATCCAGTGTGCAGAGGCCTTCGAGGCTCACCGNGGAAGATCATGATTGAAGACAGACTGTGACAGGAGTTCTTGCAAGCCTACGTACAAGATGGCATCCCAACTGCAGGCAAAATGAGAGAGGTGGCGAGTGGACAGTTGGCAGCTAGAGACTGTCAAGCCACACGGAGGTAAACCTCTCACGGAGTTAAAGATTGGGGATATACTCAAGAAGAGTGGATTCTACAAAAGCTTGATTGGTTGGTCAAAATCTACAATTATCCCCCAAATAATTGTCCTGGTAAAGAAAAAAAANGCACCAAGAAGTTTGCCTGATTAAGAAGGGGCAATCGGCACTAATGAGGAAAGGTATCTTCAACCACCCGACCCCAGCCACAATGAACTGAGTTCCTAAGGAAGTAGGGCGGCTCATTATCTTCGGCTCCGACATGCGCATATCTCTCATGGATATTTATTCTCGGCAACGTAAGTGTTGAATGTTTTGCTTTTACAGTGATTTCATTTCTACCTCAGGTATTTATAAATGCTCAGTCTGTGCTCCTCTCTGTGAGATAAGAGAGGTGACAAAAAGGATCCCCAGGCCTTGCTATAGCCAGAAATGAGAGTGTATTGAGTAAAGATAGGGTCTAGCTAAGCCACCCCAACTAGCCTCAAANGCGAGATTCTCCTGCCTCAGCTTCCCAAGCGCTGGGACCACAGGCCTGCACCACTATGTGGGGTGTATAGATTTGACCCTGATGCCTTGAGAATGGTACCAGACCATCTGTCTTTGTCCATCTATAAAGCTGTGGTCATCATAGCAGTGTTGCTGTGATGAGGGAGTTAGTGAGTGTGGACAGTGCATGCAGAATTTTGTCAGGTACATGACAAGGGAGACAAGACTTACTCATTCTAAAGTGACACACTGGAAAGTACCGTGATGACTCACAATGCAGCACCTTCAAGGCACTAGAATGAGGACTGCTTTTTATTCTTGTCTCCACATTTTTCTAGCCTTCCAAAATTCTCTTAATTACACACAATAAGCATATATCACTTTTTAATCTGAAAAAATGTTAATTTTACTTTTTTTT
>LZPO01066389.1:26826-46180 GCA_001675575.1 Neotoma lepida | reverse complement strand
AAGAGGAGGAGGAGGAGGAGGAGGAGGAGGAGGAGGAAGAAGCAGCCACCACAGTTAGGCACCAAACTCAGGTTTTCATGCTTACACAGCAAGTACTTTACCAACTGAGCCATCTTTCGACCCCAGACATGTGCATTTGTAATATGTCCCTAAATGGCGCTACTTCATGACTCATATGAACCTCCACTTTGGAGACTATAGGACCTCTGTGCAAGTGATCGGGTTAGCCTTGCCACACGGGATCATTAGGCTGCTGTCAAGGTCCTCTGCAGCANCAAATAGATCTCAGGGTTTCTAGTTTTGAAAATCAGCCGCAAGTCTGTTTGTTCAATAGTCGGCTGACTGTGGGAGGTCCTTATGCAATCTCAGGGTATTGTGTAAGTAACTGCTTTAATTACTTTCTGATTGCTGTACTAGGATGCCATTCACAAGGCATCTTAAAGAAGAGTTTATTAGGCTTACGGTTTCAGAGAGTGAGTCCATGACCATCGTGGAGGGACACATGGCAGCAGGCAGGCAGGCATGATGCTGTAACTGTAGCTGGAGCAGAGAGCTTATATATTGAGACAACTGGGAAGCAGAGAGCTAGANATAGCTGGGAACGGCATGGGCTTTGGAAATCTCAGAGCACCCCCTAGTGACACACTTCCTCCAACAGGGCCACACCTCCCAATCCTTCCCAAACAGTTCCAGGGACTGGGAACCAAGCATTCAAATATATATGAGCCTATGGGGGCCATTCTCATTCAAATCACTACTAGTCTGATGAAACCAGACTAATCTCTGTCTTGTTGAAATGCACCATCCACCTTACAAAAATGGAGGACCTACTATGAGAGATAGATACTCCTCTAACACTGGGATCCACCAGGGATGGCAGCAAATGAAGCTCCGTAGGCCTAAGGAACTTCATTATGGTAATACCCCAGGGAGTTTTCTTGGTGTCTCTGGACATGAAAGGATGGGGACTAAGACAGGGGAGCTTTGTACACCCCAATTCTACTGCAACAAGATAGTTTATAGCTTCATTATAGGGGTGATAAATCACAAATAAAAGCAGAGAGAGGGGCTGGAGAGATAGCTAGTGGTTAAGAACATGTACTGCTCTTACAGAGGAACCAAGTTAGGTTCCCAGAACCCACATCAGGCAGCTCACAACTGTCTATAACTCCAACTCCAAGGGATCTAGTTCCACTGGCCTCCTTGATTATTAGCACTTGTATACATATCCAGATAATTTAAAATAATTATATTTTAAATAGAGAAAGGGGACTGGAGATGTCTCAGAATAGCTCAGATAGCTGAGAAGTTAAGAACACTGCCTGCTCTTGCAGAGGACTCGGGTTCTGCTCCCAGCACCCACATCATGGCTCACCACCATCAGTAAACCCAGTTCCAGGGAATCTTAGGCCTTTTTCTAAACTCCATGGGCAATGAGCATGCACATGGTTCATATACATATGTTCAGGCAAAGCATACATATAAAATAGAATTTAAATATCAGAAAAAAAATAGAACAGTGAGATCACATCCCAGCTACCTCTTCCTTGGTTTCCACAGTGGTCAACTCATAGTTAATCTTCTTTATCTCTGTCTTCATCCTCTCTGTCCAGATTATTTAGAACAAATCCTAGACATCAAACTATATTATCTGTGAATATTGTCTGCATGTATCTCTACAACTGTGGGTCACAGCCCCTACTATGCAGATATCCTGCATATTAAATATTTGCATTGCAATTCATAACAGTAGCAAAATTACAGTTATGAAGTAGCAATGAAATAATTTTATGCTTGGGGATACCACAACATGAGGAACTGTATTAAAGGGTCACAGCATTAGGAAGTTTGAGAATCACTGCTTTACAACATCATCTCTAAGTATCAACTTGCTTAAAATGTTAACATTAATTCTGTAATATTATTAAATACAGTGCTAACATTTTCCCAGGTATCTTGTATTTTTTTAATTGCATGGGTTCAAATCAGGACCAAAACAACATCCACACATTGAAGTCAAGTCTCTTAAACCTCCTTATATCTAAATGTTTCCTTTATCTATTTCTCTCCCTCTCATCCCATCTTCCACTCCCTGTAAATCACTCTTTTTGTTGTATAGATTCTGCATTTTGCTGACATCCCTGTGGTATCACTGAAAATGTTTCTTTCTGACCCATATGTTCCCTATAATATGGTAGGTAGAGCCAGAGGCTTGCTCAAAGATGGTTTTATTTATTCATTTTTATTGCTTAGCAATCGTATTTTAAAGGCTGATGTTATGTCAGCTTGACATACAGCTAGAGTTATCTGAAAGGAGAGAATCTTAATTGAGAAAATGTCTCCATAAGATCCAGCTGTAGAACATTTTCTTAATCAGTGATTGATGGGGGAGGGCCTAGCCCATTGCAGATGGTTCCATCCCTAGGCTGGTTGTCCTGAGTTCTATAAGAAAGCAGGATGGGCAAGCCAGGGGGAGCAAACCAGTAAGCAGCTCCTCTCCATGGTCTCTGCATCAGCTCCTGCCTCCAGGTTCCTGTTTTGTTTGAGTTCCTGTCTTGACTTCCTTGATAATGAACAGTGATATGGAAATGTAAGCCATATAAACCCTTCCCCCCCCCAACTTGTTTTTGGTCTTGGTGTTTCATCTAAGCGATAGTAACTCTAAGACAGCTGATAAGAGGCTCCTGAGGTTAGCGGATGCTGCTCTCTTTGTGATCTTAGCAGCCCTGTGTGGTCCTTACCTGGATCATGCACATTGCTATGGGTTCCTGAAATGGTTGGTAAGCCATTAGGAGGACCCCAGGATCATTGCATGAGATCTCATTTCAATTGGTGATATTCTAATAATTCCATCAGCTAAAAAACTTGTATGATGAAAATTCATCATCAGTGCTCTGATTTGGTACAAGAAAAGCATGATGAATTACCTACTTCTTTATCGCTTTTCAAAAGGAGTTGGTCCCTGTCTTCTTTAGAGTATCTATTGCTGTGAAAAAAACAATACGACCAAAAACAACTTTGGGAAATGTTTTATTTTAGTTTACGGTAGTTGTCCATCACCAAGGGAAATCAGGGCAGGAATTCAAAGTAGGAACCTGGAGGTAGAAAGGAGGCAGAGGCCATGGAGGAACCGGCTTGCCTTTGTCAGCCTGCGTTCTTAGACAACCCAATACATTAGTCCAGGAGTAGTTAGCAGCCACAGTGAGCTGGGCCCTCCCACACCATCATCAACCAAGAAAATACACCGTGGTCTTGTCCACAGGCCAATCTAGTGGAAGCACTTGCTCAGTTGAGGCTTCCTCTTCCAAAATGACCTAGCTGGTGTCATGTTGACATAAAACTAGGCAGCACAGCTCTATAGCATCATGGAAAGATTTTTTTTTTTAAAGCATTGTTTTGAACTCATGAACTTGTACTCAGCTTAATGCATTTTAATGTGTTNGAGTTAATGTTCTTGATTGAGAGTGAGATGAATAGAAGATAGATAGATAATAGATGATAGATAGACAGACAGATAGGTAGAGAGATTAGATATATGATGATGATGAAGATGGATAGATAGATACATAGATAGATGATAGATAGATGATGATGATGAACAAGATAGATAGATAGATAGATAGATAGATAGATAGATAGATAGATAGATAGATAGATGATAGGCAGATGTGTCTATGTAGACATCATCTTTGTCCAGTGGGTCCTGACTCAGTTGATGCTTAGTCCCCCTCATTACATGGCACTTGTCATCCTTGGTAATTCTCCCCACTATATGAAACTGTTCTCAGTGCCTTGGTCATTTACTACTCCAAGTCTGACGTAACTACATTTCTAAAGAGTCCTGGCTTATTTTTGTGAGCAATTGTATTTAAGGATCGCATTCTGCAGCTCCAATTTTATTTACAGCATTTGTCAAGCTTTGGCACAAGAGTCACACTGAGTAAAAGGTTGGGGTTCCAAACTGCGCCTTTGAAAGTCACATATTTTAAGTTTGCTGACAAATACCTGAGAAAAAGAATTGCAAGTAAGAATGATTGTTCTGGCTTTGGTTTCAGGAGTTATGAGCCAGGGTTGACTAAATCCATTGTTTCTCAGCCTGTGATAGGGAAGAACATCATGGCAGTGGGTATGGTAGGGCAGAGCCCAGCTGTAGATCCTGGGGAATAGGCATGTATTTCCAAGGCATTTCCCCCAGTGACCTACTTCCTTCAACAAGGCTCTGTTTTAATAGGCAAGTGAGAATAAGAAAATACAAATAGGCAATGAACACACACACACACACACACACACACAAATACAAAACCTTCTATCTGTTAAGGAATTGCACTGATGAGGTAGATACTAGTTTTCAGCCTTCAATGTAGCAAAATTTTTTAATTTAGAATTATACTCCAGATGGTGTCAGAGGTAACAGAAATCAGGAACTCTCATGGCCTGAGGTGACAGATGTTAATTGTCCCAACTCTAAAGATCTCTAATGTATTGTCCCTTGGTTTTGGGATCCCACTTCTAGAAATCAGGTAGACCAAAATGAAAGAAAATTACACACACACACACACACACACACACACACACACACACACACACAATACATTTGTTGCACATTGATTTCCACCATGAGACAAGCAATAATTTAAATGCCCACTGGTAGAGAACTGGTTAAATAAATTGTGATACACTCCATGTATCATGATGCAGAATTTTTAATGTTGTAAGCAACCCCTCATATATAAAAATATATTTTGCATATGCATTTTTTCAGACTTAAATAATTATGAAGTTCTCATGTAAATGTGCATCTTCATGATGGGTAGAGACATAGGTAGATGACAATAATGATGAGGTTGAAGATGATGGCAATTTAGATAGATTGTGGAAGTTAGATAGATGACTAATAAATTACATAGATGATAGAGGGATGGGAGAGAGATTATATAGGTGATAAAGAAGTGATAGATAGATGATGGAAGACAGATAGACAGATAATAGCTAGGTGGATAGACAGATAGATGGACAGATAATAGAAGTTAGATAGATGATAAATGAGTGATAGGTAGATGATAAAAAGTATTACATGATATAGATAGATAGATAGATAGATAGATAGATAGATAGATAGATAGATAGATAGATAGACTTTAAATAACTCAGGAAAGATGCACAGCAAAAACTTCAGGAAGTTATCTTTAGTAGATGGGATGCTGACATCATTTTTTCCTTCAATGCTAATTATTTTATAATTGTCAACAAAAAATGGTGACTCTATGAGTATTTTAAGTCCTTTTCTCTGGAAAAGAGAGGGGGCAGGAAAGAAACACTGCAATGTTAGCACAGGCTGAGACAATACCATTTACCAAAGAGTCTGGCATGGATCAACTGAAGTCCCTTTTTCTCAACCCATCACGAGCACGTGTAGGAGAGCACCACACTCAGGTGTGATTGGCTGATCTCATCCATGCAATTGGTACCTAGCTTCCACACCTCCCAAGCCTCTGGGATGAGCCAGCATCCGGCAGGGTGCCTCTTCCTTTGTACTGAAGTGCCTTTCTGGACCATTACTCATTTCTCTTTGGGTCTCCAAGAACTTTCTTCCAACAAAACCGATGTCTCTGAAAACTGGGGCTGCTGCAGAGAGTGTGTTTNTGGGTGCCATTGCCAAGCTGTAACTCTGTAAATCATTCCTGGCCTCCCAGTCTCCCCTACACACAGTCATTTATGGTCCATGGGCTAGTCAAGTGAGCTCTTCACCACAAGGCTGAGGGAACTGTTGAGAAGACTGTAAAATGCAATCAGAATCCCCGGCAGGCCAGTGAATGGCATGTTCTCCATTAGCTACATGGCAGCCTGTCCTCCGAGGCTCCTCTTTAAGTCCCATCATCTGCAGGACAACGTAGGAATGTGGCTTGCTCTCCTTGACCACTCACAGAGCATGTGGTTAATCAAACCCAAGACCCTAGAAACTTGGATCCATGTCCCACANGGGAAGCCACATCATTCAGTTCCATGAAAGCATTCCTGAATGTTGGCACTCCTCCCAACCCTCCATCATTTCCTCCTCGCCATTCCCAGGATTGTCCCTCTCCAGGAATTTCCTTCACTGTGTGATTTGTGTCATCGTTGCATTGCATTGTATCATTTGGTTGAATTCCAGCCCTGTGTCCAAAGAACTAGGAAGAATCAGTCACTTGTCTGATACCAATCTGTTCCCTGTCACCATACCCCACAAATTGCTTCCATCTATCAAGGGAAGACCATGAGTTCACTGCTTTCAGTTCATGGATCTTACTATCCCTGTCCTTGTATCTTTCTGAAGCAGAGTCATTTAGGATCTGGAAGGAAATGACAGATTATGTACTAATCTGCACTTACTTACCACTCTTACTGTATACCTAAAGAAATCAAGCTGGGAGTGGTGGCTTCCACCTATAATCCCAGCACTGGGAAACTGAGGCAGGCCGATCAGCTGTATAGTAACTGTGATTGATGCTTATGACTTAGATGCATCCTGGAGTGGTGTGGTACTTAATCTTGAGTTTTTAATTTAATTGGATTTTAAAACAGCAGAGAGACCAGCCTCCGGGCATGTCTGTGAGGGTTTTCCCANAAGCATTAATTGAGAGGGAAGGTGCTCTCTGAGTGGGANGAATCTTCTACTGACAGCCCAGATATTGGGAGGAGGAAAGGAAAAGCTGTTGCCTTTTGCCTGCCTGATTTCACCCCTTGCTGGCAAGGCTATCTATGCTGATGCTGCTACCATCCTTCACTGATAGCAGAACCCAGTTTCTCCAGCTTTTCAACATGGATGGACCACCAGTGCCTATCTAGAAATCGTCAAGGAGTTCATCACCAGAGTCTACCGGAACATCCAGCCTCATAGACTGAGGAGCTACCAAGTTCCCAGCCTCTCCACTGTGAATAGCTGTTGCTGAACTGCCTAGCCCGTATCATATAAGCCAGGCTAATAAATCTCCCTTGAATATATATTATTTCAATCTGCTCTGTTCCACTAGAGAACTCAGTCTGATATAAGCAGTAAGGAACAAAAGCACAGATGAGGTCTAGGCATGTGTTTTACTCCACCATGTAAATTCAGCTATTTCTCTGGTGAGATTTCCAGTATCGGTGGTGGAAGTGGTTGTGAGAGCTGATATTGCCAGTTCCATCAAGCTCCAGCACACCTCCAACTTGCTTCTTGCAGCAAAGGAAGGTTCTGGATTCACCACCAAGCCAATACTTCCTTCCCACTTACAAGCATTTTTGAGCTCCTTGTTCCTTCACGATGACATGGGTCAGATGGAAAGAATAGGAAAAAGTTACAACTTCCTGAAATGACTTTTCCATTGCCGATCTGAAGACAGCAGATTCCTACATAACCCGCCCCAGTTAACCTCAGTTGTCAACNGGACTGAATTTAGAATCNCCTAGGGAACACATCTCTAGGAATGACTGTCTGAGTTCATCTCCAGAGATATTTACTTGGGGTGTGAAGATTTGCTTTGAATGCAGCTGGGTACCAGACTGAATAAAAAGGAGAAANTGAGCTGGACACGAGCATTCNTCTCTCTCCACTTCCTGGTTACAGATGTGATANGAGTAATTGTGTCATATTCCCTCTACCATCCCTTCTTTACCATGATGGATTGCATCCTTGAATAGTAAACCAAAACAAAACCTTCCCTACCAAGGTGCTTTGGTCAGATATTTGGTCACNGAAACAGGAAACACAGCTAGTATGATACCCTTCTCAAATATCACATTCCATAGTTTTCCCTCTAAATCTTTATGCTTTGTCTAGCATAATTTTCTTCTATAGACTGGTGGTTATTTTTTTTAAAAACATTTTGGCCTCTTCTGCTATGCTTCAAATTCCTCAAGCAAGACTCCATATCTGGTTCCTTCTTTACACTCCAGGTAGAGGGCTTGGCCTATGATAATGGTCTGATGGATACAAGAGACACTAAAAGAAAATGAGCCCGGGGGTGTGGCATAGGTTGGCAGAGTGATCACCCATCATGCACAAAGCCCTAGGTTCAATCCTGAACACACCATAAACCAATCTTGGTAGTGTGTGCCTATAACTGAAGTGCCAGAACTGAAGAAATAGAGGCAGAAGTTTCGGGAGTTCAAGGTCATCCTCAACTCCATAGCAAGTTTGAGACCTTGTCTGAAAAAGAGGAATGAAAGAAGAAAGTAAATGAATAAAGGAAGGAGAGGAAAGAGGCAGAAAGGGAGNAAGAGAGGGAGGGGGAGGGAGAGAAGGAGGAAGGGAGAGAGGGAAAGAAAACAAGTGTCAGAGTAGATATTTACATGCCTAAAAAAATTCTCCATTTTCCTTTATATTTTCTTTTCCTGTTGATGTTATTTATAATTTCTCTGTAGTTCCTGCTTTTAAGTTTCCCACACAGCCTGAACATGTTGGGATTAAAAGCATTTGTAATTACCAGANACCATCAGAGTGAGATGTCATGTATAATGAAATGTTCAAAACTTTCAGCAATATTTCCTAATTTTAATTAATCNTTGACGACCTTCTCAAAGAGCACTGTAGACNTCCCTACTTCCTTATACNGAGNGGAAGGTTATACTGTACTGTTTTCTTGATGAGTTGGGCNATTTTGCGCACACCAATTATTGTGTTCTAATATCATATAATGAAGCCCCTGGGGAGGCAGTAAGACAAGCAGAGCTGTTGGCCTCAACACTGAGACTCGGAAAGTTTCTGGTTTTGAGTATTTGATTCTTGTTCAGAGTGTTGCACTTCCCTAGTCCAATTTTAATTGTCGTTTTGTTAGCATCATACAGTGTGGCTGGNTCTCCTTGTTCATGTCACACTTTCAAAGGATCACTGTTGAGTTTGATGAACTGGTTTTTAAAAGCAGGGCTTTGTGACAGTTACCCCATTGCTGCTCTCTGAGTAAAAGGAGTGTTATCAATATGAGAATAGCCAGCTTCAGAAGAGCCAGCCACAGAACAAGGGAGATACTGGAGGAGTTTTGGTGGCCANGCTCATGAGAGGAGACACTTTAGAAGNCCTGAAAATGCAGGTGCTTCATGTGGCATTCCAATGGGCAAGCCAGGCAGAACTAGACAGCAAACTCACACTCACGTTCCCTGCTACCTCCCACGCCTACCTCTTCACCACCCCTAAGCCTCATATGGTGGCAGACATCACCAAGTCACTGGGACTTCATCTCTACCANAAAAGGCCCCAAATTCTTGTGAACATCAGTCAGAAAGCCAGTGTTGAGCAGCNGGAGAATGACATCAGCAAATACAAATGATCCTCCAGGACCAGGACNCAGACATCACTCTAGGAAGACAATCCTCTGCACTATGTGGCCCTTTCATCTAATGGTCAATCTACCAGGTTCTACGTGGAAGCCAAAACCATTTTTGTTTATTGGGTGATTGCTAGGCATTGACCAAGTGTTTTATTTTTATCTCATTGAGGGTCTATCTATTAGTGTGCTTTCTGTTGCTATGATAGCAACTTGGAGAGGAAAGGCTTTATTTGGCTTATTGGTTACAGTCCATCACCCAGAAATGTCAGGTCAGAAACTCACACAGAGACTGTGGAGGAACACTGCTTATTGGCTTGCTCCCTGGCTCATGTTCAGCTCCTTCTCTTACACAGCCCTGACTCACTTTCACAGGGATGGCACCACCCACAGTGGACTGCACCCCCTACATCAATTACCAAACAAATACCCCACAGACATGCCCACAGGTCAATTTGATGGAGGCGATTTTTCAGTTGAGGGTCCCTCTTCTCAGGTGTGCCAGGTTGACAACCAAAATCAGTCATCACAGTTCAGCATCACCCAGTGACGTAAGCAACATTATTTCCCCTACTTTGATGAGGAGTAAAGCAATATCTAGAGGTGCTTTATAATTTCCAAACGGTAAGGAGCTAATGAATAGTAGCAATGAGAGTAAATCTTAGCNCCTGTCTGCCCCATACTCCATAGTCCCAATGCTGAACTCTCCTCCGCTGGGGTGGGATGGCGGGTTGCTTCCCAGCACTGAATATACTCTAACACAGATTGAACACCCACTTGGCAGGGATATTATAGAAAGGATTGAAGTATCAGATGGAGCTAAACCAAAAGACCATTTAAATCCCTGGCAATTCTGACAGCCTTGTATTTCCATGTGTTCTTTGAAAATAGAATCGCATAGATGAGGCAAATCTCATGACTCTCAAATGTCAGTAGACAAATTTGGAGGTTTCTGTGTGTTTGTAGTTTTAGGATAATACACACGAGGGATTATTGATGATGTTTATCTGAGAGGGACTGTTTTATTGAATTTGTTTACCAGAGAAATATGATGAGTTTAAAGAGGTAATTAGCTGGAAGCTAGAGAGAGCTAAGCGGTCTCTAGAGCTGCCTGCGTTGGGGTGGAAAGTGTCTTGTATCACATGGCTTCATGCTTGACCCTGGGGATGGAGGGGTGGGGCAGGCACACCTGACCACACCCCCTGAAGTCCTACCNTGCTCAAAACAGACCATTCTCCATCAGGATAGTTCCAAGGAAGAAGAAGGTCTCCCTCAAATGATTTCTGAGCCTTTGAAGAGCCCCAGAATACTTCTGCCATCTCATCTATGTGGTCTCTCACTGTCTACTTGAGTTCATCTCCCTCATCTCCTGCAGGTCTCAGTTGTGCGTTCTAAACCCCATCTCCCGTGACCACATATCTGAGCTGTTTGCTCTCAATAGGCCTTGTGTGCCATACCTCATGGTCCAAGACAATAGATGAATTTAGCTCAACCATATTCCTGTTGTGTGTTAGCACTAAAGAGCACACTAGGCTGGCTCTGTTCTCTGTGAGTTTTTCTGTTTTCTACTGATCCAGCAAAAGAACAGGCAAGAGCAATAGTTACTAAGAGAAATAATAGTGATCATCTGATGAGGACCTACAATGGAGCGGCCACTGTGTTTAGAACTTCGGCATTTGTCAGGTGTAGTGGAGCACGCCTTTAATGCTAGCACTCAGGAGACAGAGACAGGTAGATCTCTGCATTGAAGGCTAGCTCTGGTCAATAAAATGAGTTCCAGGACTACACAGAGAAACCCTGTCTCAAAAAAACCAATAACAACAACAACAACAATAATAATAATAATAAAAATAACAACAATAACTTTGGCATTCATTCATATCTCAGTTATCTTTTCCCTTCAAATATAAATAGCCTGACATCATTTTTATTACCCTTTTCCTTTGAAATGCAAAGATCCTGAGGTCCTAAGAAATGGCCTGTGACTTGGTGAAAGTTACATTTCTAGCACGCACTGTACCTGAGATTCAAAACATTAAACCAAAGCTTGCCATCTCCCAAGGCCAAGGTTTTTATCTGTGCATCGCATGTGACCAATCANAGAGCNTGCCTTCCTGCCCTGCCATTCGGGACCAGAATTTCCACAGTAACCATTAACAGGAAGAATGCTGCAGACTCCCAGCCGTGTGTCTTTCTCCCTGTTTACTCCTGCACTTACCAGCCAGCCCATGAGCTCAGTTTTCTCTCCAAGTCATGTCGCAAATATTTACTGAGCGAATAGTAAATAGCAGGCATCCTTGTGGAAGATGAACATCGGCAGGGCAGAGGAGAGCCTGGCTCTTATGCCCTACAGAAGAAAGATAATAATAAGAAAACAAATATTTAGGAATGCTTTTAGGAAGTGAGGGGAGAGATTTAGAAAACAAAGGTAGAATCAAAAAAAATGGATAAGGATTGGGGTTTCAAAGTGTACACGGGAGTTTGTTTTCATTTGTATATGGTGAGACCTGCAAACCAGCAGGTGGCCAACAGTGACATAAAATGTTTACTGTTCACAGTGTCCAGGATGAAAAGCACATGCACCATGATGGGTCATGTGGTGGGAGAGGGGACGTACTCTTGGTCTGGGATACAGACAGTGAGGACAAAGCCTTTGTCGTGGTTTTTATGGGGGCAAGTGGGGAGAACTGGCTAGGCATGACAGACAGTTAAGCAAGGGAAAATCTGNTGGGATATGAGCCATAAGGTTGTGCTTCAGGATTATAGTCCCTGGTCCTGGGGTGGTCTAATGAGGAAGAATAATGTTCCCACCCGCAGGAGCCCCATTCCAGGANGCAGGGGTGGATAGACCAGGCCACAGCTGGCTGCACGTCAAGNCTGTGCAGCTTCAAGAATATAGTGGACCCTGGGAAGGGAAGTGCCTCTTTGGTTTGTAGAGCCCCAAGATGCANAAGCATCTGTAAGCNTAGAAAATAATAGAATAATTAATATCATGGGGTTTAGGAAAGGGACAGTGACCCTGGAGAGTGATGAGAAAAGAAACCNGAATTCAACCAAGACCTGTAGGAAGTGAGGTCTGGGTTAGTGTTGATNTTTATGTGACAGCCAGAGAGCCAACACAGGCAGAGTAGAGGGAGTCAGAAAGATGGACAAGGAGACCAGGCCCATTGGAGATGATGCTGAAGAGTGGAGTTATCTTCTGAACTACTTCAGGACCTGTCCAGTTGTCTGATGGTTTGCATGTTTACTTACTCTAGAAAACANCAAACATCTACAGAAGTAGAGACATCGTAAAAACTCTCAGACTTTTATCAGCCAACAGTGATAATTGTTAACTCAGATGACCAAATATCACCTAAACCCAAGTCTCCAAGGCCCCTAGCCCTGCCCTCACCAGCTACACTGTGCCCTTCTAGCTCCTCCCCCTTCTTCATGCATCCTGCTGCTCCACTGAAGCCCTTTCCCAGCCATCCCGTCTCTTCAACAAGCTCTTGTTCATTATTCAAAACTCCCATCAGGAACCGGAGCTTCTCGATGTCTCCCCATGCAGGCCCCTAGGCAGTGGTCAGAAAGCCGGAGACAGAACTGGCTGATTTGAATCTCAGGACCCCAAGCCTTCAACCATTTGGCATCTCAGAGTTACTGAAGAAACAGTTAGTGGACTCAACTGATGTATTCCAAGCAAGCCAGCAAGGTTCTTTGTGTGCTTAATCGCAGAACTCATTCTATCTTGACTCTGTTTCATTTGCGATTGACGTAGGCGATTGCCAGATTACAGTCAACTACTGAGCACACAAGCTGGGGGGCCTCAAATACACAGCCTCGTCTCCCTTTCTACTTCCCGGCTGGAGCAGGCACTGCGCATGTTGTCTCTACCCCGCCTTCACTCTTTCTTCTTCGCCTAAGCTTGATGAAATTTCTCTCTACAGAACCATCTGCCCCTCCCCCCCGCCCCTCCCCCCATTCTAACACTGTGCGACGTAGGAGGAGGAAGGAGTGAAGACACGCCCAGAAGCACAGTCGGCACAGGACAAACCTAAAGCTCGATAGCTTGTTGAATCCCCTTGGCCACAATCGTTGCTTCTGGGGTTGGAACATGAGCCAATCAGAGATTAAAAAACCAACCAAACAAACAAACAAGACTGAGAGTTGGGCCACAAAGGAACCAGGGCAGAAGTAGAAGAGCTCAGTATGGGAGAGGTAGCAGTAGAAAGCCACGCCCACAATCTAGACTTGCTATTTCCATGAGTAAATCAACTTCCTTTTATTTATTTATTTTTATTTTTTGAGTTTTAGTAGAGATCTGGGTTCCTATAGCTTGCAAAGCAAGAGTCCTCCTCTNCACGCCTATAAAGGAAATGCAACTGGAAATAATTATTATAAATTGAAACTAAAAAGCACCACTTTAAACAAATTATAGCTAATAAAGAATGTGGCTATGTTTTGAATTNGCAATTTCCTAAGGGTTCTGCTTTGGTCACAAAATTTTAAGACCTGGTACAATACAGATAAAGGAAAATACACATATACACTGATGCATACATGCACATGTGCATGCGTAGACATGTATTCACACATACATATGCATATACACACATTTATGTGCACACATACATATACAATCTCTATACTTTAATATGAAGTTTTAAATGGTGGTCTTCCACAAAGGGCATAGGTACATGAGTCTTCTGTTGTCTGTAGGGCCAGCTTATGGATGGCTGAAACCAAGGACTCTGATGAACTCTATTCATCCCAAGACACTGCCTTACACCTGCAGANCTATGATGAAGCTTTATTTACAGGTCAGATCGTAAGAGATTAACAGAAACAGAATGCCTAACAATATGCCGGAATAAATATGAATAGTTTATTTCTGAAATTTTCCATTTAATATTTTCAGATAGCTGTTTGGCTATGGGTNGCTNAAACCANAGGAAGTAGGAGCAGANACNACAGTGGACTATTATGGTCTTCATATACAAGCACAATGCAAAATACTTTGTCTTTATCATATTTCATAGAGTAGGAATATCCTTCATATAAAGAGATGATATTGTGAGTCTTCTACAAAGTGAACAACCTTAACTTTTAAATTTTTATTTGTTTATTTGTGTGTGTGTGTGTTGTGTGTGTGTGTGTGTGTGTGTGTGTGTGTTTCTGGGAGGGTTGTGTGCAGGTTGTGTGCCATCAGAGGCCAAAAGTGCCCTGGAGCTGGACTTACAGGTGGATGTGAGGTCCCCAACACGGGTGCTGAGAACTCAAGCCTTCTGGAAGAGCATTAAGTGTTCTGAACCACCGAGCAATCTCTCCAACCTCTTTATTTTGATCTTTATTAATGCCCTGATTTTAAAGAGGACAGTCATCAGTCAGGACTGCTTCAAAAGAAGTTGGGCTTAAAATCGGAAGGAGAGATGCTGTGGAGAAATTCAGAGCTGTGGAGGAAAACTTGGTAAATCTCCTACTGGCACAATTAGTGCATCTATCAAGTATTTCTTTAGAAACTTTATTTTGGGCACTTGTGAAAACTCGGGAAGTGTTCTTAGTCCTTGGAATGGGACATGAAGCATAGACAAAATAGCTTGGCCTCTCAATAGTGTGACCTCAGAGTTTGGGTACAAAATTGTCTTCCTTCATGCTGTGCTAGCAATTGGGTGCACAGAAGTAAATAAAACCGTCAACCCTGCGCTCACAGGTCTGGGTCAAGGACAGTGGTTTTGATGGTTGCGTTTCATTACTAGAAGGGAAAAAAATGAGTACCCATCCCTAGTAAATGTGGAATTTTTGTTTATAAATTTTATACTGCCACTATTTTCAAGAATAAATAATAAAAAGCATATTCACACAGTAAAAAAAAAAAAGAAGAAGAAGAAAGGCCAAATGTTTAAAAACCCATTGTGAGCACATGCGTGATGGGGATGCCTTTCTGTACGCTGTGAATATGTGTTGCTCTGATTGATTGATAAATAAAATGCTGACTGGTCAGTAGCCAGGCAAGAAGGATAGGCAGGATAAGCAGACAAAGAGAATTCTGGGGAGAACAAGGTCGAGTCAGGAAATGCCAGCCAGCCGCCCAAGAAGCAACATGTAATGAGACGCAGGTAAAGCTATGGAACACATGGCAAAACATAGATTAATAGAAATGGGCTGAATTTAAGTATAAGAGCTAGTCAGTAATAAGCCTGAGCTAATGGCCAAGCAGTTGTAATTAATATAAGCTTTTGAATGATTAATTTATAAGTGGCTGCGGGACCGCTGGGTGGGCTGGACCATGTGGGGCCTGGCAGGACCTGGACAAATTTTCTCCTACACATGTGATTGAATGTTATGCAGACTTATACACCTTATTTGCTCTCTGCTTGTTTTTTAAGACAGAGTCTCTCACTGAACCTCGCTCACTCACTGGCTACATTGATGGGCCAGTAATTTTGGGTATCCACCTGTTTCATCTCCCTACCCCTCACTGTAGTTACAAATGTGTACAACCACGCTTACTTTCTGTGTTGATGCTAGGTATCCAATCTCAGGACCACATGCTTTGCAACAACCCAGAAGACCATATTTAGTATTAAAACTCTGAGTACTCTTCTCACATCGGTCTTTGAAGACCAGGGCTGAGCTTCCAATGGACAGAAAGAGGCTTAATTTAGTCACATCAGACACCTTCAAAAAAATGACCTTCCAGGGCCTGAAGAGATGGTTCAGCAACTAAGAGCACCGGCAGATCTTTCAGAGGACCCAGGTTCAATTCCCAGCATCCACACAGCAGCTCACAACCATCTGTAACTTCAGTTCCAGGGAATCCAAGACCCTCTTCAGACCTTGAGTACCAAGCATCCAGATAGTACACATACACTGATGCAAGCAAAGCATATACAGAATAAAATGGAATAATACAAAATAAAATAAAATGTAAAATTACAGCTTTAAAGAACATGAATTTCCACCCTGAGGCAAGGGTAAAGTTGATGATGTCATAAGCAAATGCCTGCACGTCATCACTGTCCCTGTTTCCAATGGGAATTTGTGGACACTTAAAACCACTTGAATTCAAAGCAACCAAGGTCAAGCCAAATGTATAACTGATTGAATTTTTGCTTTTCAACCATATGCTTTGGCGCTGAGTAGGCACACAGTATCCCTCACAAAGTATCTTATTTATACGCTAAAAATAGCTAGTTCACTGACCAGGGCTGGAATGCAGGGAGAGACAGAATCATCTCCAACACAGTCCCTCCAGAACTGCAGCACCTGGATGAGGCTGGCTGCGTACTCCAGCCAGGCCTTCGATTACAGGACATCAACATTCCTGTCAGCTATCTTCAAGACTAAATTGTGCAGCTCACAAAACACCAAAAATTGATGTTTCTTTAAACCAATCTCTACTCGTACTTCTGCAAATCCTATTCAATCAACATTTATTGAGTGTCTACCGTGAACAAGATACATTAAACAGGATTTTATTTTTCTTGCCAAATGACCTGAGCCAATTCGTGTGTGTGTGTGTGTGTGTGTGTATGTGTGTATGTGTGTGTAAAAGATTCAGCTATATAAAGAGTCCTCAGTTAAAGCAAATTATTTTCCAGTAAATGACTGTTAAGTAAAGTTTGTGTGCCCCTCTCCTGGCATGGTTGTAAGTACACATTAGCAACCCACAGCATTGCCTCATTCCCTGCTACACTAATGAAAAATGATGGCTTGTCTTTCCAAAACTAAACCAATTATTCTTGGTTTTGTTGAATGGAAATTTAGCTTGTGTTTAGTGACAGAATAACTAAATCAGGCTTATTTGGAAACCAAGTGTCAGTGTCGACCCTGTGTCACTAGGCTGANGGGAAATGCAACCCAGGTAGCTGATTTGATAAAACAGGGCTATTTTGGCTTTGAGAAAAGCAAACAAACCAAATCTTCACTCTCCTGACTTCTTAGAGAATTAATCACGTGCCCTCACCTCCATCTCTCTCTCTCTCTCTCTCTCTCTCTCTCTCTCTCTCTCTCTCTCTCTCTCTCTCTCTCTCTCTCTCTGCCTCGCTACTAACTCATCACATAATGAAACAGCATTTTACATCACCAGCCGCAGCCTCGCTGAGCTAGTACATACACAAACGCCTGCCTGATTGAATATCACCATCTCAAAATTGCTACCTTAATCACATTTTTTCAGGCTGTGTGAACAAAATAATGTTTCTTTAATTATGTGAACTCTTTATTTTTTTTTTGATATTTTAATGACATTTTGGAAGACAGAGTGGCTGCTTCCCCTGGATCGGGTGGTATTAATCAGGTGTGACAGCTAGTTATTTGATACATTTCAAATCCCACTTGTATTTGCACAGGAGTAAGCTGGGACTGGATTTCTCAGTCCTGGGCCTGTAATGTCACTTGTGTTTCCGCCTGTAATGAGCAAAATAATTGAACCAAATTAGCACTATCTATAATTCAGTTCTAGCTTAGAGGCATCATTTTATTTTTTAAAAAACAATGAAATAAAAAAGCAGTCTCCTCTAGGATTCATGTTAATACATAAAGGTCCAAGAGCTACATTCTAGACATTGGGTCTGTCCAAAATGTTATTTTCTCTGGGGCTACACCCTGTTGCTGGACTATAAACAAGGTGCATCCATTTTTTTTTTTCATGGAACCCAGGTTTAGCAAGAGGAAATTGATCAGACACCATGGGGGCTGCTTTCTCCTGGGTCAGGACACCAGGGACTATTTAGTGCATGTTAGGTGCTGTTTGGGAATATGGGAGTGTTAGCATCTGGTGTGATATGGGCACACACTTGTCCTAAGTTCTATAATTGTTAATTTGTTGGTCCCTCTGGCATGCCAAAGAAAGGCCCCAGTGGGTAGGTCTGGGCCTTGGATTCTGCAGCCTGGTCACCTACCACGGGGTGAAAAATTCCTGCCCAGAAGTCACGGAGCTGTCGAGTGTTTTTTTTGTGGAATGTGGAGTATAAATACCACCCAGTTCTCTCATATTACAAAAAGATGGTGAGGTCCAGAGACTCAACNTAAGTCACAAAGCAAATATGCTCAAATTCTCTTCTCCTCNCCTCACCAGTTTTCTGTCTCCTGCACTGACCTTAACTAAGTTCTACGCAGTCAGTAATNAGAGCTGTAAAGCAGCATACCTTAAGTTGTGTGTGCCAGAGCCTAACATGAGATCAGAGACTCTCCGTGTGTAACAGTGCCAAGGTAATGCTAGCTTCCCAGTTTGTGTACTGTCCTCTGGGTAGAGATGCCAGAGAAGAGAGTGATACATCCCACTGGCTCCAAATCAGCCTGACGGAATTCCATACCTGACTTGGTTATTTTCTGCATACTCTACTAAACACATCTAACCTGTGGCCCATGGGTGATGTGCATCCCAGGACAACTGTGTACACAGCCCAACACATCTGTAGCTAGCAATGTCAAGTTGCAATGTCAAAAGCAGNAGTTCTCAACCTGTGGGTCATGACCCCTGGGGGGGTCACATATAGGTATCCTGCATATCAGCTATTTACATTACGATTACTAACAGTAGCAAAATTACAGTTATGAAGCAGCAACGAAGTAATGTTATGGTTGAGGGGCAACACCACACAAAGAGCTGTATTAAAGGGTCGCACCATTAGGAAGGTTGAGAGCAACTGGTCAAAAGTTTGGACATTCCTATGCGAAGCCTAGCACTAGAGTCTACAGGGAAGAGAGCAGAAAGTAAGGGGACTGAACCAACATGAGCACAGGAGCCTGGTCTACAGTAGTGGTCACTCTTTATCTTTATTTCATTGTTACTTCACGGGAGCAAACGGCCATCACAACCTTGTCAGAATTTCTGAATANTTAAAATCTTCACATGTTAGCTTTTAATTTTGAAGTAAAAAAAGACAGACAAGTAGATGGATGAATGAAGAAATGGCTGGTGAATGGATAGATGGTGGGTATGGAGAAGAGACAGACAGATAGATAGATAGGTGGATACAGACAATAGATAGATGGGGGATAGATAATAGAAAATCTATAGAGGGATAGATAGCAGATGGGTGGATGATAGGTGATAGATAGATAGATAGATAGATAGATAGATAGATAGA
>LZPO01066389.1:6273-20260 GCA_001675575.1 Neotoma lepida | reverse complement strand
CTACTGGCGTTAGGATGGTGAGGAGATGATTAATATGTCCACCTTTCGGGAATGGATCTCTCTTTGTTTGCCAGAAGTGTGAGTACATGGTAACTCACAGTGGACAACTGTGGCTCAACTCCAAAGTCAGACCACGGAAAGGCAAACATGCCCTCACCACTAGGCTGCCCCACCGATGCCCGACCACCTCTGGGCAGCTTGTAATGAAGGCAAGAAGGACACAAGTTTGCCTCCCACCTGGCATTTCTAAATAGAAGCTAATGGTCCAAGCAGTTTTTTTCTTACACAGAACAAATGTGCCTTGCATATCCCTGGGCCATGCGTCTAGTACTGCCACTTCCAATTTTCCCTCACAGCTACATCGGAAAATTTTAAACCCTCTTCAATTTAGCATGCTTTTATTTGTATTCAGACTAAGATAGAGTGTGTGCCAGGGGACAACTTGACCATTAAAAAAATTCTATTTGACTACATATATTTTTATCAATTTGGGAAAGCAATCAAAGAAGGCATTTTCACTTAAAAGCTTGGAAAGAAAGCTGATATCATCTGGTTGGAGGAAAGCTGGGGAAATCACCAGAGAGAGGAAAAAAAACACCTTTTGTGTATCCAATTTCACATGACTGTTGTCATGTACAGGATGTATATTCAAACGTGTTTGCATAATTCTAAATTGATCATACATCAAAATTAGAGCCATATTGTTCCCCTTGCATTGAAATTGTTTATATAGAAAATATTGTGCCAAACGGTCCCTGCCTCCACCCCTAGTTGTGGCTGATTGCAGATCAAGATAAAGGCACTTACGTCTACAAACACAACAAAAAGTCTATATGCATGTCAGAAATCAAAAAAAAAAGGTGTGATTTTAACACAAACTCCATTATCAGCCAAGAAAAAAAAAAGGAGAGAAAGGAAGAAAGATTGCTGGAGTTTATANAAAATTCAGAGATAGCAAAAAGCATATACTTATACACTGACACACTGAAAATTAGGGGTTGGTTAGAGAGCAGTAGAATTCAGTTTGATATGGTTCAAAACAGTCCGTCGATGCTGTTTTATACCCACGTGACAGAGTGAATTCGAGTCCTTTTACAAGAGATAGATACAGCCCACTAAGGGGATCCATTTCTTAGTTTACTATGGGAAACAGTCATTTAAAACTGGCTGCTTGGTGNTTGAGTTATTTCTGGTAGAGTCCAGTCGATGTCAATAAATTCAGTTGAATTTTCCCTTCTCTGCATTTGGTCATTTTTAAAATTTTTTTAAATGTTCATTTGTTTCGTGTTTTTGTTTTTTATCTTCTTGCTCAAAACCTGGGTCCAAGTACGATGTGGTCCAAGTGATAATTTGACAATAACCCTGTAAATCCAGGTCATGTTGTTAGGACAACGTAATAGTAGATTTGATGGAGCTTAAAGGAGTTTTAGAGATTACTGCGTCCTNGAGAGTTCAAACATCAAATATTTTGTTAATGAAGTCATATGTAGAACTCTAAGATGCGAATTAGGTTTGAACGGTGTTTTACTAGTAACCACTGGTCAAAGACTGTAGAACAAAGAAAAACAGATGAGCGCAGTTGTAAAAACTGAAGAGTGCCTCGAAGGTGGGAATGAAAAACAATATTGGCATGAAGAGGAGGGGACCTGGACTTCCGGCTGAGCCAATGTGGAAAATCTTTGCGATCCTGATGTCAAAGTCTGCATACACTTTAAATATTCTTTTCTCTGTCTCTTCCCCCCTTTTTTGGCTACGATCCCAGTGAAAACCATGATGTTTAGCCAGCACCATCTAAAGCAGCGATTCTCAACCTGTGGGTCACGACCTCTTTGGATTGAACGACCCTTTCATAGGTGTCACCTAAGACCGTAGAGGGGACGGGGGACACAGATATTTCACAACACGAGGAACTGTATTAAGGGGTTGAAGCATTAGGAAGGTTGAGAACCACTGCTCTAAAGAGAAGGCAGAAGGGAATTGTTTATCCCAAGCATGTGACCACTAGAGTCCATTCTGCCTTCCTTTTAACTGCTCCTCCTCTGAACACACTACATTTCCCAGCCTCCTCTGCAGTAGAGGCAGCCATGTGACCAGCTTCTAACAAAGGTAAATAGAAAGAGGTGATGTCTTCCATGCCTGGCCCAAGAAGACAGCTACCTTCTGATCCCTCACTCCCCTCCCCCTCCGTTTTGCCCGCTAAACACTGACATCATTGACAGCATGACATGGGCTGAGAAGCAACAAGCTGAAGAGGACTGAGCTTCTATTAGCTCTGATAACTGAATGACTGCTTGGAGCTCTTCCTCATCACTTCCAAGGAAGAAACACGCCCCCTGGACTTTACACAGATAAAAAGTAAAATTGTATGCTGGGTGGTGGTGGTCCACGCCTTTAATCCCAGCACTCTGGAGGCAGAGGCAGGCGGATCTCTAAGTCCCGAGCCAGCCTGTTTTACAAAGTGAGTTCCAGGACAGCAAGGACAAAACAGAGAAACCTTGTCTTGAAAAACCAAAAAATAAAATAAAATAAATACATAAATAAATAAGTAAATAAAATAAAATTGCGTGATGCTAAAACTTCCACCATTTCGGGATTTTTAAAAGACCTTTTAAATATTTTTAAATTTATATATATGTGTGCATGTCTTTGCATTAGTATGTTCACAAGCATGTGGGTACCCTCAGAGAGAGAAAGAGGGCACCAGATCTCCCGGAGCTGGAATTACAGGCAGTTGTGAGTTGTCACCAAATGTGGATGCCTCAGGTCCTCTGGAAGAGCAGCAAGTGCTCTTGACTACTACTGAGCATTCTCCCCAGGCCCTATTTCAAGGTTTGCTACAGTAATTGTTATAACTCTGACTAGTACAGAACTCATCACGTATCAGAGCCTAATTACACCCTTGTCTCTCTTAAATACCTTTTTGTATTTTCCCTGGCACTTTTTATAAACCTTTAAGTTTTCATACATAATCTCTAGAGAGTAGCTGCTAATGAACTTCAATCCAAGTGTCTTTGAAGGAAGAGATCTCGTTTCCAAGTAGATAGATGTCTCTGAAAGCCCTCGGGGGCCCTACTTCCTTTGTATATTGAGAACACCGGCTAGACTCAAGCTAACCCCCATGTGTAGCGTGAAGCCATTTGCTTCCGGGATGTGGGAACCAGCTTTGTCCACGACAGCGGGCGTTAAGACTGAAAGGTTGCCAACTTCAGGGTCAGGTCACCTTTTCCCAGTTCCTAACCTCAGAAGCATCACCTGTCATCTGGGTGTCTTCATTTGTAAAGTAAGCACGCCTACTTACAGGACATACTCTGAAGACTGTCATTTACCCATTCAACCGCCAGTGAGAAGGCACCAATGAGAGGACAGGGCTGGGATGGAGGGAGAAGGTGTGTCTTGGCGCACTCGGTAAACTGTGTTGGGTTGAATGTGAAATCTCCACTTAACCTNCTCCTTTTGGACACTTGGTCTCCAGTTGGTGGCATTGTGTGGGATGGTTATGGAACCTTCAGGAGGTGGAACTTTTTGCTGAAGGAAGTACTTCACTGGAGGTGAGCTTTGAGGGTTTAGAGCTTTGTCCAACTTCCGGTTCTAGTTCTCTGTTTCCTGTGTGTAGATGAAAAGTGATGAGTTCACTTCCTGTTCCCACCAGTTCTGGTACCTNTTTTCCCTTACTGTTGCTATGCCTTCCCACCATGATGGACTGTATCCCTCTGGAATTGTAATCTGAAATAAACCCTTTCCCTCCTCACTTGCCTTTTCTTGAAGTATTTTATCACAGCAACCAAGAAGTAACAAATACACAAGCTAGCAAGGGCTGCTGACAATGTTTATGTATCTTTCCAGTAGCTGGACTCCTGCTAATATGTGTCCATACTTGGAACCAGCAAGAACAGGCTGAGTGCCCAATATCATTTTATTCAAAGAATTATCTCTTATCTTGGAAAGTACAAAAAAATATGGTTTTAAAATATTAAATGCCTGACCTGTTTGCCTCTTTGCTTTTTCCTCAATGCCAGGTCTCACTCCCTTCCCCCTCCATCAGCACCAGCATCAAAGACACTGGGAGTCATTTTCTTTTATAGACCGTCACATCCCCATTTACATCAAATAGGCAAGAATTTGTATTTGCAACAATGCTGGGCAGGAAGCTCCATCTGCAGTCTATAGTNTGGTGCCCGATCACATTTGAAGTCAGGACTTACTCAAGAAATCAGCTTCATGAGTNGGCAGAGCTCATCTTTCCATCAGTGGGCAGATCTCAAGTCTCCAATTCTCCCTAGCTTTAAAGGCCATTAAAAACCCTGAAGCCAGAGAGAGCTNTGCTCTTTTGCCATGTTATAAGCACCTGTCACACTACCATAGCTGTTGTCAAAGAAGGCTGCCGTCTTCTCCTACCCTACCTAGACTTGGGGTCAGACTCTATGAGGGCAGAACAGGAAAGTGAGGTTCCTAGGCTGTTACCCACTTCCTTTGTTCTCTCTTCCAAAGCTCATTTTAACTTGTTGAAGGGGCCCTACAACCAAATAGCTACCTGAAGGCTTGTATGCCTCTAAAACAAGTTTCGAGAGAAAAGACACAAATCTTCATTTTCTCAACTGTAAAATGTTCATAACGGTATGTGTTCCCTCTGCCACCTGGGGATTGCCATGAAGCACAGGTGAGATCAATTCCATCGTGGAGAGGTGCCTGAGGTTTTCTCAACATCATTATCTTTATGATTAATTAGCCTACTGAAAACCAGCACCAAGACCTGTACCTCAAAATCTCATCACTGANGGGACAAATTTTTAGTCAGCCATCCTGGAGGTTAAGACCGCATTATTTCAGATTGAAAGTAGTATGGGTGTCTTTAAATTGAAGCCTTGGAAAATGAAGTCATGGGAATCCAGACATGGTAATTCAAAATTGATTTCCTAGAAAAGCACACTAAGCTAAAANATACATTGTATTAATTATGGAATGTGGGCTCCAGTATCAATAAGATTTTGTGGGGGCTGTGGACCCTACTCTTGAGTAAGTCTCCAAAACGTTTCTCAGAACTTTTAAGAAAAGATTTTCAGGGTCAAAGAGATGACCCAGAGGGTAAATGTGCCTGCTGCCAAGGCTGACACTCTGTGTTTGATCCCTGGGACATATATGGTGAGTGGAAAGAAGCAGTTCCCACTAGCTGTCCTCTGATCTACACACACACACACACACACACACACACACACACACACACACACACACAGGTACTCTCACAGTAACACACAGGGTAACATATACAATAACACACACAGTAATACACTCACACACATGTTCACAGACATACACACTGACATATATTCATACACACACACACACAGTAACACACACTCACACATGCATGGCAACACACACACACACACAGTAAACCACACTTGCCTCCCCCTACATAAATAAGCATAATAATGTCTTTTAATTTCCAAAGAACCTTCTTCCTGTAAATAAGTGATAATAAAGCAATTCTGAATTATTCTTATCTCTTTGTTATGCAAGTCCCATAAGAGCCCTTCATGAAGATTTTGTTAACTGGGTTTTCTTAATTAAAAATGCGTTTGCTTAAAATACTCTATAATTTAGCTTTATACAGTGAATAAAAATTACCTTTCATTGAGATCTCACAGATGTCAGGACACTGTTCAACATGGTCACACAATCATCTCCTTTATCTTGAGAACAAATCCATTACGTGTTATATGAGTAATTATTTTCCTTTGCCCCAGGGACAGCCAGCCTCCAAGAGTTTTAGTGACTCCTTTAGTGTCCTAAAACAATAAGGTGACAATGCAGAGATAGAAACGTAGGGCCATGTGATTCTAAGGCCTTCCTATTAACCATGTTGTTAATGTATCTCTTAATTAGGACATTTTAACTCGGAGAGTGCAAAGAAGGGTTTGATAAAGTTGAACACCTGAGCTATTTGCCTTTTACCAATCTCACTGTGGCTATAAAACCTCCAGGCCCACCTCACCCCCAGTGATAAAACTCCTCCAAAAGTCTCCACCTTCTAAAGGTTCCATACCCTTCCATCAGTGCCACCCACTGAGACCAAGNGTTCAAATGCGTGAGCCTGTGGGGGACAATCCCATTCAAAGCATCACAAGCTATAAGGTGATAAAGCAGAAACATAAACTGAGAATCACCTGGTTTTAANCCCTTCTCCTAACCATGTTGCTAATTAAGATATCATTTTAACTTGGAGAGTGCAAAAAAAGTAGAATAAATTTTTAATAAAAATTCATTCTTATTATTCTGATTATACGCACATGGTGGGGGGGGGCAGCATGCATGTGAATGCAGGTGCCCACGGAGGCCAGTGGAGCTGGAGTTACAGGCAGATGGAAGCTGCATGTGNGTGCTGGGAACTGCATGTGGGTCCTCTGCAAGAGCAGCAAGTGCTCCTAACCACTGAGCAATCTCTCCAGCACCCTCAAATTGTTTTATAAAGTTGGANACCTGACCTATATGCCTCTTTTACCATTTCTTCAAGTTAAGAATGCCAACTTTTATTCTCTTCCCCTTCCATGGGTACAACCTCACCAACACTGGGTCTCTACATCTTTCTGTTTNCATTTTTCTTTTTATTTCTATGCATATCTNTGTATATAACACATGTGGGAAGTGCTATGGAAGTTNGCATCACAATGCCTTCCTCTATCACCCTTCACCTTATTGTGTTGTTACAGANANCNACTGNAATGCCAGGTTTTTAGGTGCTGGGATCCCAATNAGGAATTCATGACAGCAAGCATTGTACCCATTGAACCATCTGTCTAACCTCTACCTCTTTTCTAGACTGTATCACACACCCAGTTACATCTGGTGGGCAATGATGGAGTTTGCAACAGTGATAGCATGAGGCAGAGCCTCAGGCTGCGGTGCCATACTNATCACCTTCAAACTCAGTATTTCACTCACTGAAGCGGCTCCATCAGTGGACAGAGCTTACTCTCGATCCCTGGGCGCAGTTCAGTGCTCACACTCTNAGCCTCAGCTTAGCTCAACTCAGAAGGTTCTTTCCTGCAATGAAGCATGCTAANAAGAGGTCCATGTTGGCTATCAGCTGACACCTCAAAAGGGCAGTCAGTAGCCGACCCTTGACAGACGCTTTATTGTAAGTTCATTCTGTGTAGCTGGGTGCAGTATCGCATCATCTGTGGGTGTCACTAAGTCTGACCTATGATGACTTCCAAATCTCTTCGCTGTCAGATAGTTGGTTGAGTTTAATAAACGGCCTGTGTACAGTCACGAAACCATCCAGTAAAGGGGTGACAGGCCTAGGAAGATTAACCCATCTGCCATCTTCCCTTTGGCTCTCTGCTGATCTNGNTCCCAACAGCAGCTGGGGTGAGAGGGAGGGTAAGGGATAAGGAGCCCAAGTTAGTCTCNCTTCATCCATTCTAGAAAGAAAAGGGAAGCAGCTAAAGAGGGCAACAATGCCAGCTCGAGAGGGAACCGGCCCCAACTTCAGGAATGCGAAACCCAATCCTCGGCCAATTTTCTCCCCAAAGAGAGACGCCGTGGAACGTAAACTTCCACCAAGAATTGGATTTTTCTTACAATGTCAACAATTATTTGGCTATTAAGGAAAAAAATATCTGGACCGGGAGATGACAGGAGGGCACATCTGATGGGGATTGGGAGGAGGGGACAGTGTCAGGTAATAGAGAAATTGCTCAGGATCATTTGCATGTAAAATCGTAAGGCCCTATAACCCTGCCAGCATCAACAGGGTGGAATCACTTGCAGAAATGAGTCNGTCTACAAGGCGGAGCGGCAGCTTAATTTAGGTGCACTTCTTGTTCTGTGCTGGCTTTCGGGGTTGGTTTGTTATAATCAAGGCAGGAAATCAGTGAACTGATAGGAGTCCTCTTCCTTGTCTAGTTACACAGATGACAGTGAACATTGGCCAAGGAGAGGAAGAGACACCATTCTGCTCCAGGCTTGACCATTAACTTTCTGTTTCTTCCCGGTGTGACAGGAAGAGGTGGAAGAGCTGTATAGGCAGGTACAGACAGCTTCCACAGCTCAGATGAGCTCACTACAGTCCAAGTCTGATAGGGAAAGATTGGTTTGTCCTTGTTCATACTCAGTCCCCAATGCTCGGACCATGGCTTCATAGTAAGAGGTCATTCAGAACGTGTGACAGCAATGAATGAACAAGGAGCTACCCATCCACCATGCATCCTCAGAGACAGCCACCGATGTGAATGGGCTTTTCTTCTATGGAATTACAAGTGATATTCATTGTCTCATCCAGTTTAAGCTCTGAGCTTTAGGTAGGTCACTGACTCCCTCCATATGACATTAAGTGCCAGTCCCTAGTTAGGGACCAGAATGTTCACCAGGCAACATTTCCATGTAATTTCAAACCCTCTGCTACCAACATTTTGTTGTGCTCACTTTCGGAAAGTTTTGTGTTCTCCATCTTGGCTAACGCAGGTTCTCAGCACTTCAACTCAGACTCATCGCTCTGTAAAGGACCCAGATTCTGGCACTAGCCTATCATGCTGTTGTAAAGATGAGTCTGTCAGTCTTCACAGGCTGTTTTAGGAAAGGGCATTCAGATACGAGGGTAAAGTTCTTTCTTCTCTCTGTGCTTCCATTTCACACATAAGACAGAACAGAGTTCGGGACAGGTTGGAGGCACCAATATGGAGGTTACTGGTGTGTCTCATTTGATGTACACAGAGGATGTGGGCTTTCTATGTGAGTATGGATGGTAGGATAATTGAGGGAAGAGGGACAAGGTGGTAGTTGATTGTTGATATTTAAAGGAGTCTTCATACACACTCATACATACACACATCCACACACGTGCACACACACCCACAGGTACACATGCATGCACGCGCACACACACAATAGACTACTCTTGTTTTTGTTTCTATGATGGTTAGTTTTAACTATTAGCTTGACACAACCTAGAATAACCTGGAAATAAAGTTTTGATGAGGAACTAACTACATCAGGTTGGCCTNTAGGCACATCTGTGGAGGATTGTCTTGATCATTAATTTATATAAGAAGATCCAGCCCACTGTGGGCAGCACCATTCCCTAAGAAGGGAATCTTGAGCAGTGCAAGAAAGAAGAAAACCAGCTAAGAACAAGCAATCAAGAATGCATTTATTCTCTCTTCTAGGGTTTCTATTGTTGCAATGAAACACCATGACCAAAAAGGAAGTTGGGGAGGAAAGGGTTATTGGGCTTACATTTTCACATTGTAGTCCATCACTGAAGGAACCCAGAACAGNAANTCAAACAGGGCAGGAACCTAGAGGCAGGANCTGATGTGGAGGCCATNGANGGGTGCTGTTTAGTGGCTTGCTCAGCCTGCTTTCTTATAGAACCCAGGACTAGTAGCCCAGGGATGGGACAACCTGCAATGGGCTGAGCTATCCCCCACCAATCACTAATTAAGAAAATGCTCTACAGGCTGGCTCACAGCCCAATCTTGGTGAGGCATTTCCTCAGTCGAGGTTTCCTCCTCTGAGATGACTATAGTTCTTGTCAAGTTGACGCAAATCTAGCCAGCCCACTTTATTGTGGATGTGATGTGACTAGCTGCTTGAGTCTCTACCTTGACGTCTCTGAAACGATGAACTGTAATTTGGAATTGTAAGTCAAGGAAGCCNTTTCTTCCCCAGGTTGCTTTTNGTCAGGATGTTTTATAGAAGTGTTGTAACAAAACCCCTGAGACAAGCTAACTTTACAAAGAAAAAATTGACTTAGCTCATAATTTGAAGGCCAAAAGCCCAAACAGCATGTATAGGCTCTGATGACAGGCACTCTTGACAGTGTAGCCTTATGCAGGCATCTGTGGAAGAATGACCACAATAATAAACAGGAAGAGAAGAAAATTGGTTCCCAGTGACTTAAAGACCTCCCACTAGGTCCCACATCTTAAAGGTCCCACTTCCTCTCCGTTATGTAATACTAGGGATAGCATATGAACCTTGCAGGGGCTGACTGCATCCAAATTCCAGTGTCTCAGTTGCTTTTCTGTTGCTGTGATAAAATGAGGAAAACCAATTACTGTGGCTCACAGTTCTGGAGAGGATACACCCATCATGGTGGGAAAGGCACTGAGATAGGACTGTGACACGGGCCTGTCACATGGCAGCANCACTAAACCAGCAGAGTTTAGACAGGAAGTGAGGTCAGGCTGCAAACCCAAAGCCTTCCACAAGGTGACNTACTCCCTCCAAGAAGGTTCCACCTTCTAACAACTTCATAACCTTTCCAACATCACCAGCTGGGGATGAAGTGTTCAAACCCATGAGGCTATNGGGCAACATTTCATATTCAATCTGCAACACCAAGTAAATGCAAGACTCCACAGCTGGAGTTGGTATCTGGGGTCAAAAGTTTCTCCAGGAACAGTTAAGGCCGCCCTCTCTCCAGATGCCATCATTGTTTTGGATCTGGACCCCTCAGACTCATATCCATCCTTAACATCAGCTACCTGACCAGGAAAATGGATGATGCTTAATTAACTTCTAAACTGGGCTTTCTCTTGCTCCAAAACTGTAGGCACCCCTGACAAATAGTGTGGAGTCACTAACAGGCTTTTAATAAAGGTGAGTGCTTGGTCACACTGAGTTGTGACTCTGTATAGCTTTCTTATTTTCCAATATCATGAGACGTTAGTACCCTGGCCCTCCATTTCCTCAACCGTCAGTGAAGAAATGATGAAAAGCAGGCTGTGTGCAGCCAGCTGGCCTGGCTTTGAACTGATGGTGAAAGGCCTGGGTGCCACCTCGGTGGTTGCTTCTCAGAAACACCCAGATATCAGCATTGAGTGATATAAACTGACAATTTTATCATTGCCATTCTTCCAGTCAATGAAGTGGATAATATAAGTTGTAAGATGGTACAGTTTTCCCAGAGGATTCAATAAGGCTATTTTTACTTTGAATGGAAAATAAATACACCCNATAAATGTTGTTTATCTTTGCTGAGCGCTGCTTGCTATTTCTCAAATTCTGTGAATCTGTGTTTTGTGTGTCTTTCTCCACCCAGAATAAAAATACTTCTAGACCAAAGGTAGCCTACAAATATCATATGAGTGAGGGAAATAAAACTGAAATTGCCTACATGCGCCCTAAATGCTTTCTAATACAATTAAATTTTGGCCTCATGGCGGCTCTATGAAATAAACAGGATGAACCTACAGCTTGTAACTCAGGAACAAGAAACCAAGCTCAATGTGGTCTGACTTAAATCCCAAGCTCTTCCTACCGTGNCTCACTGCCTCCTTGAAAAGTCTGCTTCTCAAACTACGACACTGTGGTTGGCAGTAAGCTCTGCCTTAAATATGCCTGCATTACTATCTGTGAATAAACAAGGACACTCTTCTTGTTGGGGGGAACTTCTTTCAGGTATAGACAGATGTGTGTTCATTTCTCATGTCTACCTTTAATGACTTTTTTTGTTTGCCTGTTTGACATAGGGTCTCATGTCACCCAGGCCGGCCTTGAAGCCACCGAACAAGGTTCACAGCCAAGGATGAGCCTGAACTCCCGATCCTCCTGACCCCACTTGAGAGGCGCTGAGGTTATAGGCACTCCTGGTTTGTTGAGTGCTGGGGATGGAACCCAGGGTCTTGTGCGTGTTAGGCAAGTACTCACTATACCAGCTACGCCACATTCCCACTTCCTTCAATGCTTTTGCTGTTGAATTTTACTTAGAAGAAGAAGAAGAGGAGGTGGAGAAAGAAGATGAAGAAGAAAAGAAGAAGAAGAGNAGGAAATGTAACCTGAGTGTGTGACTCATGCCTGTAATCTCAGCACTTGAGAGGCTGAGATAAGAGGGTTGTCAGGAGTGTAAGGCCAGTCTGGGCTCCAAACAACAGTTAACAATGACACTTTTAAAAGCCAAACTTCTAAATATCATTTTGTTTCCATTGTACTTACTTTTATGATTACATTCTTTCTATTGCACATGGATTTTTTTTCTCTCCTTCAGACTCATTCAGAAATTGTGTGTGTGTGTGTGTGTGTGTGTGTGTGTGTGTGTCCATGTGTCCATGTAGAGGCCAGTGGTCAATATCACTATCTTCCTCAATCTCTCTTCACCTTATCTTTTGAGACAGGGTCTCTCAGTGAGCCAGGAGCTCACAAATTTGGTAAGAGTGGATGTCCAGCAAGCCCCAGTGGATGGACCCTCTTGTCTCTGCTTTTCCACCATGGGATTACAGGAGTGGGGTGCTGTGCCCACCTTTTCACATTTGGTGCTTGAGAACCAAACTCAGGTCCTTTGAATGCTTGTGAACTAAATGCTCTACCAGGTGAGCCATCTCTCCGGCCCCCATGAACAAGGCAAGAAGACATACCAGCATCTAAAAGTTCCAGGAACACCAACCTGAATGAGGATGGACCTGGTCAGAGTTCTCAGCAGGGGCTTACTTCATCTCTGTGTTAAGTCTCATCCCAGGCATATCCATTTTGGGTGGCTGAACATGGAAAGGGCCCAGAAACAAGGAAAGTCAAAGAAGTGTGTTGACCACACAGACAAGCTCTTCTTTATATGTCTTCTCCATGTTTTTCCTCAATAGCCCCATCCTATTCCTGTTGCCCAAGTCCATCCCACCCACATCTCTATTTCCCTAGTATATAGCTCATGATTTTCATATTCAACCTAGTTAGCCACCCATACATCTAGCTACTCTCCTTAGCACCAAAGTCAGCCAATAAGTAATAATGTTACTAACTTCTCAGCAAGCAGAACAAATATGCAAAAATCTCTTTAAGAAAAACAATAAAGACAACAGAATAGAAAACCCCAAGTGTTTAGAAAGACAGCTACAGCTTCACTATATTTAAATGTTCCAGTGTTAGCAATAAATTCTTAATAGCTTGAAATCTAATTTTTTTTCCACTGTAAGTTTTTTCTTGGCTACTTGGCCAACATCGGCTTTCTTCTTTTACTCTTTCTTTTCTGCCCCTCCTACCCCAGTGTACAACTCGAAATTTGGATAAATGAGTCCTTAATTATGAACTATTACAATAAAAATATCAGCCCTGTACTGGGAATAGCCTCCCAAAGGAATAAGAGACTTGGACTTTTATGAACTATTTGGGAGCAGACGAGCTCTCCACCCTGCTAAGAAAGAGACTGAGAACAACCAGAAAACAGAGACAGAAAGTCTAGAAGGGTGGTTAGTCTGTTTTAAACCCTTAATAATTCAGAAGACGCAACTGTGCTTAACTTTTATACTAACCACATATCACTCATTTCATAATTATTGCAAAATTGAAAATGTTTGATTAATGTGCCACAACCACCCCATGGCAGACATGACTAATCAATCATGGACCTCTGACACACTAAACATTCTTAACAAATACTGATATTTTCTTCTCATAAAAGAACCATCAGTNTCTCCTAACATCTCCTTGTTTGTCTCTCTGAGGGACAAAAGAAAGAGAATCTTATTGGTGAGGGCTAGAGAGATTGGAGAGATGGCTCAGGGGTTAAGAGCACTGGCTGCTCTTCCAGAGGTCCTGAGTTCAATTCCCAGCAACCACATGGTGATTCACAACCATCTATAACAGGATCTGATCCCCTCTTCTGGCACGCAGGTATACATGCAGAGTAATCATACAAAAATGTAAATAAGTAAATTTTTTTTAATTAAAGCGAAATCTTATTGGTGAGTTTTGAAAGGGAGGCTATCCCTGAGTTGCCAACGTCTTCCTTCTGGGANAGGGCACACTATTTCATAGAGCATTTGCTTCTAATTGTTCCCAGTGCCTCTGGGGTTTTCAGTGAATTTCTCCCCAGCCTATAGGGAGAGCAGAAATATGATGCTACCTGGAGGCTCAGTGTGATTCTCAGAATGGCGGAGCTAAGAATGGGGAAGTCTGCCTAAGTAGCAACCAGATCCACACTCTAACAATACAATGCAGTGTCTTGATCTCTCTGCTACTTCCTTTCTCAAATGGATTCAAATCTTGGAGCAAA
>LZPO01066388.1:211921-236867 GCA_001675575.1 Neotoma lepida | reverse complement strand
TAAAAAAAAAAAAGAAAGAAATTATGTAACTTATTTTTTATTTTACAGGAGCCCAGAGTTGAGAGACTTGGCATATTTTAAAGAGAATCAACTTTTAAAGTGTCAGAATGTTTAAGACTATGGGACTTTAAGGGTTGGAGAGATGGATCATTGTTTAAGAGCACTGGCTGCTCTTCCAGAGGACTCAGGTTCAGTTCCCAGAACCCACATGGCAGCTCACAAGTGTCTATAACTTCAGTTCCAAGGGATCTTAAACCTTCACACAGACAGACATGCAGTTAAAACACCAATGCACATAAAAATGAATAAATCACTTTTAACAAAAAGATTATGGGGCTTTTAAAGTTATACTGTGTTTTATATTATAACATTAGCATGATCTCTGGGACAAACAAAAAGGGAAAGTTTAAATATTATGTATTTGTGTGCCAAATTGCTAAAGGGTCAGTTATATTGGTTAGTTCTTTTTTGTCAACCTGGCACAAGACAGGGAATAATGAACCTCAATTGAGAAAATTCCTCCCTTACATTGGCCTATAGGTAAATCTGTGGAACATTTTTTTGATTAATGATTGACATGGGAGGACCCAGCCCACTCTTGGTGGTGCCGTACCTGAGCAGGGGGCCTGAGTTATTAAAAAAGCAAGCTGAGCAAGCCATAGGGAGCAAGTCAGTAAGCAGCAATCCTCCATGCCCTCTGCTTCAGTTCCTGCCTCCAGATTCTTCCCTGCTTGAGTTCCTTCCTCGTCTTCCCTCAGTGATAGAGTGTGATCAAGATGTGTAAGTCAAATAAAACCCATTCTTTCCCAAGTTGCTTTTGGTCATAGTCTTTATCACACCAGTAGAAAGCAAACTAAAGTAGTATTCATCCACAATAAATAAAATCAATGTGTCAAGGGATCTTTCATTCCCAAGTTCATTGGAGCATTATCTATATTAAATCAAGATATGAAATCAATAGCTATGTCTACCAGTGGATGAGTAGGGAAGATGCGTCATATATGTTGGCTGTGTTAATCCTGTAAAAAATCTTTTTATTTAAATCTCTTCTGTCCCTCTTGGTATGCAACCTGTTTCATTCTATCTAGAAAAGTGGCATTCATCAATACATCTGCGTAAGTCACTTTACCAGAGCCAGGTAGATTTTAAGCTGTTTTGTAGTAGTGGCCTCTGTCCCCTAGGACCAATACAAAAGGAAGTTTTCAAAGCACCTGGAAAGATGTAAAAATACACAAACACAAAACAAACAAAAACTAACTAATGCAAAATAAATTGAAAACTTACTCCCGTGTCACACAGATAAAAGAAATCTCAGGTCTTGACAATTTGACAGACTTAACAAGAATGTAATTAGTTAACAGCAGAGTTAGAATTAGAACTAGAGCTCTTCATCTAATGGGGAAATAGCATGTTTATTCAAGTCCAACTACTATTTAGTACTATGTACTCGCTCAATATGAATAAAAAGGCAAACAATCAAATAAGATGGATCCTGTCAAGTCTGGCATCGAACAACAGGAAATATTAGATGGAATGAAATCTTGAGTTATATTGCTGTCTTAGGGTTTCTATTGCTGCAATGAAACATCATGACCTAAACTCAAGTTGGGGAGGAAAGGGTTTATTTGGCGTACACTTCCAGATCATAGTCCATCACTGGAGGAAGTCAGAACAGGAACTCAAGCAGGACAGGAACCTGGAGGCAGGAACTGATGGAGAGGCCATGGATGGGAGCTGCTTACTGGTTTGCTTTCCCTGGCTTGCTCAGTCTGCTTTCATATAGAACCCAGGGCCACCAGCCGAAGGATGGCACCATCCACCATGGGCTGGGCCCTCCCCATCAATCACTAATAGAGAAAATGTCTTACAGCTGGATCTCATGGAGGCATTTCCTCAAATGAGACTCCTTCCTCTCTGATGACTATAGCTTGTGTCAGCTGACAGACAAAACCAGCCAGCACAGTTGTATTTCATAAAATAATGGGTTATATCATCTGGAGTAGTCGCAGAGACTAGGAAAGTAAAAAAGGACTGGGGGTGGCAGAAGAAGGCGCTTTAGAGAGGGGACTAGCAGGACACTAGTGCTATGGAGGGGAGAATGGGAAAGAAGGCTTTAGTTGGGGACAGGAAAGGGAGGGCAAGACAGAGGGAGAGAGAGGGAGGTAGGTTAAACAACACCAAGAATGTTTGAAAAGTGGAGGAAATCGTATTACTTTATGTTTACATAAATTATGTATTTTTATTTAATAAAGTTGTGCTATTAGGGGTAATAATTCTCCCTGCAAGAGCCATATCTATCTAATGAAACCTCTGGTATCAGGATGAAAAATGTCCTTTCTAGACATTGATCAGAGCCAGGCAGTAGTGACCCACACCTTTAATCCCAGCACTCGGAAGGCAGAGACAGGTGGATCTCTCAGTTTGAGGCCAGCCTGGTCTTTATAGTGAGTTTTAGGACAGGAAGGACTACATAGAGAAACCCCGTCTCGAAGCCCCCCCCCCAAAAAAAAGACATCGACCAGGGAAGTTCAAGAGACCCTCCAAACAGTATATATTATTGCTATTGCTCTTCCCAGGATTGAATGGTAAGTCCCTATTGCTGGAGACATCACACTCTTCCGACACTGGACTTGGAGGAGTTTACCTGGGAAGCTCCCTACCTGAGAGCCAGCTCTCACAGTACTGGAAGCTGCTGTGGAAGTTATCTAGGGAGAAAAGCAAGCAATAATCCTACCCAGCTATGATGTGTATGAAACACACAGTGACAAGCAGGACAAAATATCCCCAAATATGCTATAGGAGCACATCTTGAAAAAAAAAAAAAAACAACAGCTGTCTAATTGGATTAAAGGTAGGCTCGATAGGAGGAAATCCATTCCTAGTACTATAAACTTAGCTAACTGCCCATGATTGGTGAGGTACAGGAGAACCTACTACCATCACCTTCCTAAAACCATATCATTTCTAATGGCATTCTAAGCACTTATCCTTATGCCCCCAAAAACGTGTAGCTCTCAGCCCTCCATCACAGAAGTCTCTTTTTGAGATGGAGACCATTACAGAACCCCACAACTGGGCAAAGTGCAGAGAACAGGACCGTGCAGTGCTCAGCCCCAAACAATTCATCTACAACATGATCCCTGCACCTAACGCTCTGGGAACCCAATGAAAAAGGGGGCAGGAAGTTTGTAAGAGCCAGAGTATCAGGACAGCCACTGTGAGACGGTGTCTTCTGTGGAGGAAAGGGAAGCTGCGTCCATGAAATTGTGGCAATATGATAATATTAACAAGAACTGAACAGTGATAACACCACTTAACATACCAATGTGGATGGTGGAATTCTCACAAGGCCCCACCCCTGTATGAAAAACTACGAGCAATTAATGACTGTTGAGAGAAGGAGGATCAGGTCTCTCCTAGGGCTGTACCTCCCAATTGGTTATCTAATACCAAGTGGTCAGCCCCAAAATGTACATATGAGCAATAGTAAATAAGCAGGTTGTATTTCTGTATTTATGCATTCATATGTATGTATTCATATAACAATAATAATTTTAGAAATGGGTTATATCTGCTGTACCAAATAATTTTTCTTTCTAAAATTGTTAAACAAATGAAAGGATATGTATGTGTTTGGATCCTGAAATTATTGTTTGTAAGATGATAAATAGCTTTGAAATTTGAAACTTGAACTCATCTGATTTGTACAAGATTTTTAGCTGCAGACAAAGAATATGTCTCTGTGTGTCAAGATATCTAGATGATGACCATAGGAGTTAGAAAAATATCATGTTTACTTTTTCAGATATTTTATTCCTTATGTAGATACAAAGAAGATGATACTCAGGATCTATCCCTGGTGCATGAGTGGGCTTTTTGGAGCCCACTACCTCTGGTCTGTCTCTTATACACATCTAGATGTGTATAAGAGACAGGAATGTATCAGGCTCTGCTGACTCCCCATGGGAGGCCTTACCTTTTTGTAGGAGGGAATGGAGCTGCAGGCTGGAGGGGTGGGAAGAGGAAAGAGGGGGATCTGTGATTGGTATGTAAAATGGATAAAAAATTTCTTAATTAAAAAAAAGGAAAAAAAAAAGATGGTACAAGAAAGTGAAGCCCACTGGTGACCTAAATTGTGAAGCATTGCCAATGTGAGTGTAAACAGAGAAGTAAAGACGGTACAGAAGTTTAGACGTACACCCCAGCAAGGTGCAACATGAGCTCATTTCAAAAGTAACTGAGTAGCTTGAATTGGAAATGAGTTTCAGAAGTTCTAGAGGTAGACAATGATGTGACATTGAAAGAAAAGGGGAGTTGTAATCATTTGAAAATCATAATTTTGAATGGAAAATCTCCCAAATCAAAAGTTACAAGTATGTACTTACATATGTTTGCATAAATCTGCCACCTCAAAATCCACAAATAGAAATATTTCTGTTATCATGTTGAAGATATAAATATCTGAGGTATTGGCTTAGAGACCTATCCATGGTATGGCCACCACCCACAGCCAGATAGTAAGCAGAGATGCCTTCTATATTCCTGTGAGCACTCTTAGTATCCCAGAGCCCCAGAGCCAGCTTTTCTTTCATCGTCTTGTGATTTGGGGGTTGTTTTTCACTGTGTAAGTAATGATATAACGAAATTCAGCAAATATGATAGAAATTGCATGTCACTCAACTGGATGAGATTGACCCCCCCCCCATTCAAGTGGATAGTGGGATTGAGATGCCCCTGTCAGCAGGTATTTCTATTTCATAGCAATCCATTCCAAATTTCAAGTCATTTAAATTAAAGGCTGTTTAATGTTGAAAGATCCAAATGTGCCAACTCTAACTAGGCCAAAGGTAAGTAGCAGTTAATTGCATTGCAAAGTCTAATAGAAGACACACTGTATGATCAGTAAAAGGGGACAATTGATAGGAGGAAAAGTACTTCAGTAGGATTCTTAGTAAACATCCAGGGATGCTCAGCCTTGCAGTAAAGCAGCCAGTGCTTGTCAGACAAATCCCCAAAGGCTTAAGAGCAAGAACTTTAGAGGATATCCCAGGAGAAGTGTTAGCAGTGACCAGGATACAGATTTTTCTCTTTCTCCCTCCTAAAACGTCTGACTGTTTGAAAATCAAGTGACACAGCCATCTGGAATCCTCTGCCTCTCTACCCAGCACAGATGCTGCCTGTGATCATTGCTATAGAGCAGCAGCCTGTTTTGACAGAGGGCACCGTGTCAGCATTAATTTACTTCACTCCGTCCTTTTATGAACCAAACCTGGGAATCTTTAACTGCATCCAGTCCCCTCGGCCGACTGAATTCTGTACTTCTGAAAGATACAACTGAAAAAGAAACTCAGTGACACACCACACTTTTAGATTGACGGAACAACAGGATCCGATGTACTGTCAGAGAACCAGTGTCAATGGAAGCACGGTGTGATTACAAAGAATTCATTGAGTGCAGATACACAGTCCTCACAGCCAGGGTGGGTTTTACATTTAAAGACCTTCATACGAGCAGCTATGGTTGAAAGAAACCTATTTCTGATTCAATTAGGATTTATGGGGCTTATTTATGATATCTGCTATGTGGACCAAACACTGTTTGCTTCATTTTGGTCCTTACTAAAAAAAAAGCCCAATGTATTTCAGTCTTAGTCCATTTGGGCTACTACAACAAAAATGTTATAGAATGAGAAATGTATAAACAGCAGAAATTTATGACAGCGATAGCCACTGGAAAGTCTCACATCAAGGAACTGGAAAATTCAGTATCTAGGTCCTGCTGTTTGTTGAGCGTAGGTCTTCTCAATGAAGGCCCCTATAGCCTAGGAGCAAACAGGTTCCCCCATGCCGTTTTATAAGGGCACTACTCACCTTCATGAAGGCAGCTCCCCATTGACCTAATTGCCTCTCAGAGGCTCACTTCTTAGTACCATTCCATTGGAAATTAGATTTCAGTATACAAATTTTGAAGAGACAGTTATTGAGTCCAAAGCATGTATTTAGGCTGGAGGTGCAGATATATAAAAAAAAAGCTACTTCTTTTGAGAGGTGTAGAGGGAAAGATGCACTAGATAGCAAGCCTTCAGTGATAGTGTGGTGAGTCGTGAAAGAGTTAAATATGAAGTGCTGTAGAAAACATGCAAGGGGTTTGGAAAAGATGTGTTTTGTTTTTCAGGAAATGGCTTTTGGAATAAGTCTCAAGGAAGATATTAGAAAGAGAGCTTCAGCGGGGGCAGTAGCTAAGGTGGAGCATTGGTTGTACTAGAAAATAGAGTAGGACATGAGGTGTATGTGTGGCAGGAAAAATGACAGGCAGAGTCAGATCGTAGACGGCCTCATATGGCATGTTAAATGCCTTTCCTCCTAAAATAGGAGTGCTTTATTTTAGCACAAAAGTTCTTTTATTATTATCATTTTATTTTTTACATTAAGAAACATGGTATCAATGTTTATGGTCTTTCAATCTCTTGGAAACTTAGATATGCTAATGTCTATTCTACATCTCCAATCAAGGACACTCTACACAGTTTCTGACCACAGACCACTTATCAAAGATTGTCTTTGGAAATAACAATCCTGAGATGTGTGCTTGAGGAAGTAGTGCACCAGTCTCTGGGGGGCCACTGGGAGCCAAACAGATCGAGAGAAAGAGCAGGTATGTATTTTAGGACATACTGGAAGTGGTTCAGAATTCTCCAACAGTAGCGTAGGAGGCAGCTATAAGGTGACAAATTGATAGCAGAGAGATCATTTAGAGTACCACAGTGTCAGGAGAAAATAGGAGCATGCACTCAGGTAGTACTTAAGTGATACACATAGGATAATGATTTCTAAAGTGTTCCGGAGTTTATGTTGACAGAATTGGATGACTGAGTGTAGACATAAGGGACAAGGGAAGATGCAGAATCTGTCACATGTGGGACCAAATGGATGGAGTGCCAGTAATTAAATAATTAGACAGGGATTAGTGGGTTTAGGAGGAAACCATGAGTTTAATTTTGGTCAAGTTGGGACTGAAGAAATACATGCAATGTCTAGTGAAGTTTCTAGAAAGTAATTGGATACTGGTGTAAAACTTTTGTTAAGTATTCATACTTTGTAGCAAATATGCATCTAGGCTTTAACAATAATGGAAATATCAAAAATCATCAAGAAAGAGTGAGTATAATTAGTGAGTAAAATGGGCCATAGGTAGAGACCACAAGATCCCCAACAAGATGTTTACTCAGAAAATGACTTCAGAACTTTGAGATTGTTATTTAAAAGACCTTAGCAATGTTTAGCTTATTTAAAAGATTATGTTTTTATCTATATTAAGTTTATGTCCCTTCCTTAGGATTTATGTTGGTCAATATGAAAAGTCTAATGAACACACTGTACTTCTGCCATGAGCAGATTAGTAGAATTCCATTTTTTTCTTTAACTTCAGAGTACTTTACTTCTTTAATTATCTTTAAACACAAATTCAGCAGCAAATAAATATTTGAAATGAGGCTGACTTATTTGAACATATGATGTTATAGATTGCTGGTCATAGCTCCAAAATTGCTACATCTGAAGGATTTAAGGCATCACATTCATTGAAGATAATAATGCTGAAGCAAGATTCACATAGGAAATATAGGAAACTAAGAGTCTCCATTTCTTTGGGGGAATGAGGAAGTTGATGAAATTTATGCTTAAATGGATAGAAAATTCCCTGAATCCTTTATTCATCCCCATAACTACTCTTTCAGATAATCATTTCCAGTAGCTATTAAAGTTACCCTTTGAAGACGCCAACAGTGTGTCAAGCTAAAATTCATTTCCTACAACTTCATTATGTTCTGAAAAGTGAACTTGAGAAAGTGCTGTACAAATTTCTCACTAAGTCTCATCTTCCTCATTCATTTATCAACCTAATTTACATTGTTAATTACATTGCCTATTAGTATTCAGTTCTTCAGTACAGTGAGGTTGGTTTTGTAAGCAACATTACAGTCTTTAAAACACATTCACCTATGGGGCTGGCAAGATGGCTCAGTGTGTAAATGCATTCACTAAGTCTGACCTACATAATGGAAGGAGACAGCTGAATTCCAGAAGCTGTCCGATGATACACACACACACACACACACACACACACACACACACACACGCACGCACGCACACACACAATAAATAAAGCAAAAATATAATCATCTATGGCCAAACATAGCTTATTTCTTATTGTCTGCCACTGTTTGTATCTGCTATAATTATGATCATTTAGTGGGCTGGGGAGACAGCTCCATTGGTAAATTACTTGCTGTGAAAGCATGAGGGCTTTGTGATGCTCAGCTCGCCAGAGCCATACTAAGAAGCCACACATGACAGGATGTGCTGGTGGTAATCCCAGCATTCGTCAAGCAGAGACAGGAGGATCCCTGGGGTTTGCTTCTACTCTGATAGCAGAACTAGTGAGCCCTAGGTTCAAACAGAGACTGTGTCTCAAAAACTATAGTTGAAAGCAATCAAGAAAGAGCCCAATGTCAACCTCTTGCCTCTACATGCACACACACACAAAAGATTCCTTAGTGTCTACAATATAAAAGGTGTTGGTGCTCAGTATTGCATCACACACACTAAAATGTAACCATGTAAATCCTTTGTAGAAGCAGACTATAAATAAAAATGAGTAAGTGTATGTAGCAACGTATCTAGCCTGAATAAGAAACAATGTGCCCAATTCCCTGGTATAAGCAACATCTAAGGTGTTTGTGTTACAAATTCCAAGAAAGGTCTAAAAATGTGAAAGAATTCAGAAAAAAAATGAACCTCTTTTTCTAATCCCATGCAATGTGCTACATATTTATCCATTAAGTAATTTAAGAGATTATATTTCATTTATTTCAATAGTGAAAGTAGTTTCTTTGGCACTGAGTTTTATTCCCAGAAGTAACTGTAGCTATAAAAATATAGTATGTAATGAAGCTATTACAATTTAGAAACACAGAGGTAATATATCTGGTGTATATCCCACTCCAAATGTATCTTTGCAGAAAGGTTTGCCTGAAATCTTTGCAATGGGTATAATCAAGTTGAAGCCTAATGAAATCAATCGGTTTTCAGCACTTCATTTTCTGGATCACTTATGGTGGCCTGGGAATGATCAATAATAAGCCCACTTCTTGAGCACAGAAATAATGTTAGACTAAGGTAACAAAACAGTTACCAAAATAAGTTTTCCTTAAGATTGGTTTCTTTCAAAGAAGGCAAAAAAAGAGGAGAGGGGGCATTTCAAGTCAGCAGTCTTCATCAATTTAGAGCAGAAGTAGTCATTTGCATCTCAAATGGCCTTGTATGTGTCGTTGGACCTGAACTATGGCCAAGGACCATGTCTGGGTCCATGGCCGTATAGAAGTCAGGATCTTTGTTGATGTCTGTGGCTTCTGTTACCATTGAAGGCCAAGTGGATGCCCAGGGTTTGGGCTGCCTCTTGGGAACATGTTGGTGTTTGAGGGCCACACCGCCACTGGGGTCATGCCAATCTGGGTCATCTCCAATGCGAACTAACATCCAGCCTGGACTGCTACCAGGGGCCATTACTGGGTCCATGTTCCTATTGCAGCCTGAGACTGTTTTGATGTCCATAGCCCATATTCCCACCAAAGGCCACATGGATGCCCAGGAACTGGGTCACTGGCTGTGGCCATTTTGGTATCTGAGGGCAGTGCCACTGCCAGGCCCATTCAGACCTGAGTGACATGTGCTACCACCTGGGAACATGGTATCATATGAACCCAAGCTATGGCAAAGGCCGTGTCTGGGTCTGTGGTCCTGCCACAGCGAGGGTTTGCATTGATGCCCGAGGCTCCTGTTGCCACACTGGAATCTGGGCCACCACCTGAAGCCTTGTGAGTGTTCGAGGGTCACACTGCCACTGGGTCCATGCAGATTTGAGTGACCTGAACTGCCAACCGGGGCCATGATGACATCTGAGCCCAGGCTGCTGTCAAGGATCATGTCTGGGTCTATGGTCCAACCACAGTCGGGGTCTGTGTTGATATTCATGGCCCATATTGCCACCAAGGGCCACGAGGATGTCAGGAGTCTAGGCTGCCACCATGTTAGTGTCCCAGAGCTGAGCCTCTCCCAAGGCCATATAGATCTTAGTGGCCTGCACTGCTACCCGGGGCCACAGTGTCATCGAGGCCTGGGCTGCTGCCAACGACAGGCCTGGGTTCATGGTCTTGCTGCAGTCATGGTCTGTGTTGATGTCCATGGTTCCTGTTACCACTGAAAGCAGTGAGGATAGGGCTGTACATAGTTGACCCCGCCCCTCAGGAGGTCCTGCCCTTCACTAACTGCAGCACTTGGGAGAGCCGCCCTGCACCTCACCCAGAAGCACAGTAGAGCTGACCCTGTTGGTGGTGTCTCAGGTGAGCCGGACCAGAGGGTGTGAGAGCAGGAGAGCTGACCCCACCCTCCCATCTGCCATGTTATAAATTAATGGCATTTGAGAGCTGGGAACTTTGAAAGAAAAAGCCCTCAGTAATACTTTCTCTATCCATGGGCTAACAGAAAGAATGGTCTCACCAGACGGGACCCTCAGCTTCGGACTTCCCATCCTCTGTAACAGAGACAGTTCACTCCCTCCATCCCTCCCTTCCTCATCCCCTTTTTTCCTTCTTTCCTTCCTTCCTAAAGTGATACAAATGAGGCTGCCCTATGCAGTTTTTGATAAGCAGATTGTGAATGTGGATATCGTGAGGGAATCCAATATTTGAACTGATATTTTTCTCCCTGTGTCCACTCTTTTCAGCTTTAGTGTGGCTGAGTGGTACTTACTGAGAAAAATCTCATATAAATAACAACGATAAACTTCTGATAAAACATAAACGTTAATTCTTTGAAGGAATGGTTCATTTATCTACAGCAGGAAGAACTAGGAAATAATTATTGGTTGAGTGAAAGAAACAGCACTGGGTGAACGTTCCATCATCCTAGTGTTTAGACAGAGAGCATTGCTACTCTGTACCAGATAGAGAGACTAAAAATACAATATAGAACCTGCAGCTTTCCTGGCTGAAGGGCTTGAGGATAGCGTTTAGGGCAAATACATCCTCTAGAACCTGAGGGGGAAACCAGAAAGGAGGCCCGGGATTGGGAGGGGGGGCTAGGGGCACACGTTTGTAATCCAGTACCCAGGAGGCTAAGATAGGAGGATGACAAGTACAAAGCCAGCCTTGGCTACATAATGAGGAGACATGGGGATGGAGAGAGGAAGGGAGAGGGTAAGAGAGAGAGAGAGAACTAAATGCTCTCTATATACTTTACCAAAATTTCCAGCCAGCTCTGTGTGGCACCAACTCCAGCAAGTCAACTGCAACTGAAATCACAATTCTGAGAGAAAGGTTGTTTCCTATCAATGGAGAGAAAGTTTATGGAATGAGTCTAGTCAAGTCCAATATTAAAACAAACCAATCACTGTTTTTCAGAATTATGAAAGAATCTAAAATACCACTACACTATTTTAATGTCAAATTACAGTGCATGGTAACTTGATGAAGAAATCAGAGTCAGGCAGAGAAAAGACAATTAATGGAACATGACCTCCAAGAAGATCCAGATTTGAGTAATAGCAGATAATGATCTTTAAAAAGATATTAAAAATGTGTTCAAGTGCATAATGAAAACTATGTAAATGATGAATGAAAAGATAGGAAATCTTAGCTGAGAAATAGTATAAAGTTTATAGAATTAAAAATAAAATAGTAGAAATAAAATATTCATCAAATATGATTAGTGCTGAATGTATATAACAGAATAATGAACATATTATCTCAAAGATAGAGAAACAGAAACTTATCTAACCTGAAAATAGAAATCCTGAACACCCCTTCAAGGGCCTGAAGCATAGGATCAGAAGCCTATTATGTAATTTAATTTCTTTAAAAGGACAAGTGATTTTTCAGGAAAGGACCAAAACAAATATTTAAAGGAATAGTGGCTGAAGTTTTTCTCAGTCTGATAAAAGAAAGAAATGTGTATCATCACAGATTTCAGAAAACCCTGAGCAGGCAGTCCAAGAGATGCCAAAACCACTCACAGTAACTTTTCTACCACACACCTGGAGTGGAAAGAAAGTCTTGAGAGAAACCTGAGGACAATGACATATTGTATACAGGGCAACAGTCCAAGTGACTCTTGTCTTCTCCTTACTAACAGTGCCATCAAAAATCAGAAGAATGTCCTTAATGTGCTGAAAGAAAACAAAACGCCCCAAGCGATGAACTCAGCAAAACATATTCCTCAATATAAAGGCAAAACCACATTTTCAAACAAACAAAACAAAACAAAAAAACAAGAGAATTAATTCAGTACCAGAAAACCTGTACTGGGGGGAAAATGCCAAAGTAAGCCATTTGGCAGACTGAAAGTGGTAACAGATGGTAATCCAGGTATGTCTTTCTTTTAAAAGGCTAAGGTTGTGGTTGGGTATTTATTTCCTAGAGACTAAACCAGAATAAGCAAGTTTCTATATGAATTCACAATAATGTAGGTAAATATATGTAAAACAATATTAGATCAGCAGTTTCAACAGAGATACCAAGCTGTAAGAGAGGACAGATATAAAAGTATATGGTCATCCAGATGCAGGTTTTTTTTAAGGTTTGTTTATTTTTGTTTTTATGTGTATGGTGTTTGGCTATATGTATGTGTGTGTATATACTTGTATGTGCATCCCTGTTACTCAAGCAGTCTAGAAGAGGCCATCAGATCCCATGGAACTGGAGTTAAAGAAAGTTGTAGATCACCATATGGATGCTGGAAACTGAACCCAGGTCCTCTACAAGAGCAGAAAGTGTTCTTAACCACAGAGCCATCCCTTTAAACCCCAGATACAAGTTGTAAAAGAAAATACCCTAGAATTCATTAGACGACTCCTTCAGGTTATACAAATGCAAGGTTTGAGCTTTTAAATAATAAGTTAATTCTCTGACAATTTCATTCACGCAGATAATGCATTCTGATTATGGCCTCCCCACCCCCTCCTCCCCAATCCCCATTAATCCCCCTTCTTCCCTACCAGTCCATTTCCCAGATGCATGGATTTGGGTTTTGTTTTGTGACCCATTTAGCTTAACCAGTCCATTGGACTGGGCCTATCCACTGGCATCTGATGGGGTCCCCAGTGAGTACACAACTGAAGGCAATGACACCCCCTTTCCCCTTAAATCTACAATTAGCAATAGATCAGCAGTGGGGTGTAAGATTCCCTGAGCTGCTCCTCCATCCTCACCTGACTGTCGACATGTCGACAGCCCATCATATGAGACCCAGTCTCAGCATCTGCGATTGCTGTGAGCTTGTGATTACAATGGCTGTGTCTTCTCCATAAGGTGGAATTTTGCTGCCCTTCTCCCTGTTTTCTGCCTCTTTTACTCTTCCAGTCCCCCTCCACAGTGTTCACTGAGCCTTAGAAGGGATAGGGTACACACCTTGTTTAGGGCTGACTACTCAATTGTCATTTATTTTCAACATCTTGTGCAGACATGAGTCTCTGCATCACCAACATTGACTGGGGCGAAGATGCTTCCCTCTTCTGATGCTTCTCAGCTGAGGTTGAGAGTAGCATTTGCCTATGGGCATAAACATAAATATTTAGACTGCAGTTTGGTGCCATGTCAAGTTAGTTGAACAACAATATAAGCTACCCCCCTAGGGCCTATGTCTTCCCCTGCCATGAGATTTTGACTAGGTTTACAGCACCAGGCCCAGATTCCCTCCAATGGAATGAACCTCAAATCCAGTCAGAGAGGTTTAGCCTACCATTTGTACAAGTGGGCCTGTTTTGCCTGGTAGGTTCATGTCATAGCTTGGAGGGTTCAGAGCTGAGTAGAAACATCGACACCTTTTCTCTCCCCAAAGCCTACAGAGCACCTTGTAGGACTCTGGAAAAAAGGAAGCATCCAGCTTAATTTCTCTCTGTCATGCCACCAAAGTTTGTGTTTTCAGGAATAGTATCTGATCACCGAGTTCTAACTCAACCAAGAGGAATGGCAAGAGCTCATATTGTTTTGCAGACCTTTGGGGCCTCCCTGACACACAACTCCTAAGGAACTATTTCACCCCTGACACTGAGGTACTTGTGTAATAGCCTACAGCTCCTAGGAGCAACTTTGGGGTTTTGAATCGCTCTGGACGATGATTACAAACCTTTACCACCCAAAGAAATTGGGGGAGGGAACCTGGAATTTAGTGAAAGAAAAAAAAAGAAGCTTCCATAGAAACACCTGGATAGTTTGATACATGTTCACTATGGTGGAAAAGTGCACCATATATGGAATTTAATTATATCAATTGTCAAGATTATTGAGGTATAATTTATAGTAAAATTAATTCTCTAAGGTATAAAATCCCATGACCTTTGTTAGATGTGTGCAGTCATGCAAACTATACCATACCTGTCACACACACACACACACACACATACACACACACACACTCAGTCCTCTGGTACCCTTTTGTAGTCGGCACCATATCCTTAATCCTAGATGCTAACCAACAATGACTTGAGTTTTGTATTTACAGTTTTTTTTTCTTTTATAAAAGTGGCATAAAAGTGGAATCATAGAGTATGTAGTCCTTTGTGTCTGCAATCAAAGAATTGCTTTTCCTAGTTTCCCATTTGTCGCAAACATCTGCAGTTTTATGGACGAACCACGGTGCTTAAGTTGATGAACTTTTGGCTTGTGCTGTATTTGAATATTCTTTCCAGTATTCATGTTGAAATTCAATTGCTATGGCAACAGCATGAAGAGGCGGGACATTGAAGGGTGACTAGGTTTTAAGGGTTCTCCGCTCTGACTAGATTAAGGCCATTATCACAGGAGTGGGTTAGTTACCACAGGATGCAGCTCCTGCTACAAAGATGAGTTCACTTGTTTTTCCATGTGTCCCGTGTGTGCTCACCTGCCTTTCTGTCATGTTAGGACAGCTCAAGATGACTCTTGATCTTGGGCTTCTCATGAGACAGATGAACTTCCGTAGTTTGTAATTTACTCAGTCTGTAGTGTTCTGTTATAGCAGTATAAAATGGACCAAGACAAATGGTCAATTTTTGTTGATTATGAGTAAAGCTGTTTTAAGCACTGGCATATAGGTCTTTGGGTGAACATGTCTTTGTTTTTCTTAAATTAGAAAGGAGATTTCTGGGACATTGGGTGCATGTTTAGCTTTATTGGGTTGCCAAGCTTTAGATTTGATTATGATTACTTGGGTTTGTGACCAGAGTTTCCTGTGTCCCAAGATAGACTCTGACACCCCTAGCCCCTCAGTTGTTCTTTGAGATAAGGAATATACAGGAGTATTCACTGTAGACTGTAGTCTTTGCATCTGTTGCTGCGGGAACAAAAACACTCGCCTCAAATTATAGGGGCATAAAGAACAAAACCAGTAATTTGTTTGCTCATTCATCTGCAATTTGGGCAAGCTGGCTTATCTCTGTTGTATTGGCTGCAGTGTATGACTTTGTGCTGCTGGAGGGTCTAAAATTTTCTCCCAATATACTGCTGTTATCCCCAATACGGCACTCTCAAACTCCCAGGAGAATAGAGGAGGACAGAAGAGATGCTAATACTCAGAACAGATAAATACAAGAAGAGCTAGAAATTACTGGCTTGCACTTGCAAGTTGAATGCGGAAGGTTCAACTTACTCAAACCAATCAAATGATTTCTGTGCAGTGAATAATATGTATGAGATGTCTATGAATCATAAAGTGTGTTGGTGGACTTAAAAACAAGTAACATATAATATTATTCCTATCAAATTTCTCCTAACTATATTTATAACAAAACTATAGTAAAAATGTGACACTTGCTTATTGCCCACTCAGGCAGGTCAGAGACATGAATGTCTTGGGTGACTGAGCACCCACCTACTGTGATGTCTACTTGTCAGTGTAGGACACACCCCATCTTTCCAGCACTCCAAGTTGACACATGCTGACATAGTCTCCAAAGCCAAGCAACTAGACTTGGATTAATAATAATAATTCTAATAAGGGATAGCTGCAATAACACAAGCAACACTGCACATCATTCTTCTTCGACAAGCTTTGAGTTGAGAAACTGCATGGCAGAAATAAAGCCACAGTGGCAAAACTGGCAATGCTTTGGGATCTGGGAGATGCATTAGCCAAACCACAGACGAGCACACCCCTCACCTATCAAGAAGCCTGTTAGTGCTTTGAGGGAATAACTGAGCTAAGACACAGCTTGTTACAGTCTGAAGCCACCTAGGAAACTGGCCCAGTGAGTGGAGAAAACCAGCAATACTGGTGGCTGGTAAGAAGTAACTTAGTCTTGAGTGGGCAGCGGATTTAAAAATGGCTTTGAATTACAAAAACATAAAAACAATAAAAGCAAGAAGCTTCACACGTAGTAGATGCTGGGTGACAAGAGGTCACTCCAGGTGTGGAATCTTGGTGAGTTAGTCCTTGGAGTATACCGTACCATGGCTCTGACAGCAGATACAATGGAACGATGCCCTGGAGACTGAACAGACAAAAGGTCCCAGCTCTAGGTGGAACTGACAATTCTATGGCTTATCCTCCACTGCTCACACCTGTCCTCATGGTGTGAGGTCCTATTTCTGTAACTAGAACTCTCCTTCAATGGGGTCTTTCAGGAAGAGGCCTTGTGGGGCGCATATCTTCTTGTTTTCTTGAAGGTATTTGGAGACTTTCTTCAGGGTCTCTCATAAGGAGTTTTCAATGTATACCAGGATTGGTTAATACGCCTAAACAAACCCCAAAGCCTTGAAGATCTGACCGGCCTCCAAGCTTCTGCATAAAGCTTATTTAGAGTTGAAACTGTTTCTTGAAACTGCTGCCTCTCAATCCCGTCCTCCAGCTCTGAGAGAACTGGTCTACCGCTGGCAGCCTGTGCCACTGCCGGGGTCTGGCTGAACGAATACTTGATCAGACACCTGCACTCCTACAAGGGAGACCCGCTGCAGGGGAGTTCAGAGAGGACACAGGCCAGATCTTAGCCTGGACTTGTGTTTCTGGCCTGTCAATCCTTTACGCCCACTCACTGCCCAGAGAACCTAAGGCCTCCCCCACACCACTCCCCTTCACCCACGCTCTCTTGAAGGGCCTTCAGCTACTGCCGTTGTGCAGGCAGGACCTGTGCCCCTCACAAGTTTACACCTACCACTTTTTAATTAGCGTAAATGATGTGGGTTTGAATGATGGACACATTGCAGTGCAGGAACAAAACATGGCCACAACTATCTATGAATAAACAGCACAAAGCTCAGTGGGCTTTCTCTTCTATTTATGCCCAACAGAAGGTGCCAGCTTCCCCAAGAGATCTCCTACCAGATGGTGAGTTCTCAGTCCATTTTTAATATGTGCAACATGGCACACGGCTCTGACCTCATTTCATTTTAGAACTCGTCTTTTGTTTCAGCACTAGGTGACAGTAGCTGCTGATTTCTATCTGGACAAAGGAAGTTCTTTCAAAGGCAGTAGGTCAAAGTCATGGGCAAATGCACATGCGTGCGAGTAGCTGTACTCTTATTCACAGCTTATTCTCTTAATGACAGGTCTCGCGTAGCCCTTGAGCCCATTACGTAGCAGGCTAATCAAACTGCTGAACTTTCTGCCCGCCTCCACTTCCCAGTGTTAGGTGTGGACCATCCCACCCAACCTAAACTGTTCTGGACATTACATCTGTAGTTATTCTTGAGCTGTAATTCTGTCGGCTCAAGAAATGAAAACTGCTTATTCTAAAGAAAGAATCATTGTGGGGAAAAAACACACACACGTTACATCACACACACACACACACACACACACACACACCAGCCCATTTGCCTCACATCTTTCCCTGTTAGTGTTGTTCACGATTCAGAATTGGCATTCCAACTATGCTGGGCCTCCAATATAGTGAAAGGAAGGTTAGCCATCACTCTATACAATTACTTTGGTTTACCTGAACATATCACACACTACTCCTTAAAATTAGGTAGGGGGCACACATGTTCCAAAAGGCTGCGACTTAGGAGCCAGGAGAAGGCTCAGGAACTGCTCATCATTGCTACTGGAAAACAGCCTAGGGTTATACTGTTTGGTTTTCTTCTTAGATGCGATTTAGTAAATGAAGGAGAAATGACAGACCATGAAGTCTGAATTCCTCTAAACTGTTGCCTCTTTTATTTCCTAGGGTGCATTATTACATTGACTGTATTAAATAGGCAATGGGGAGAAAGTGGTGTAGATGTGAAAAAGAAATCGTTTAAATATTTCTGATGTATTTCCTTAAATAGTAAAAATCAGTCTCAAAATGGCATGGAGTATTTTTGTTCTGTTTTTATAGCACGTATTATATCTACTAACACAAAATTGTGAGGTTGGAAAGAACATTTGGCAACAAATGGCCAATATCCTAATTTTACAAAGGAGGAAACAGATAGGAAAATTCAGATCTGCAGACTCTCCGAAGGACACGCAGTTGGCTGATTGCACAGGATTCTTCAGACATAATTTCCACTTTCCAGCTCTAAGTCTTACATTCCTCCTGGGCACATGCACACTGTACAGATCATTACTGTCATGCTGGATAGTTTTCTGTCAACCTGACATAAGCTAGAGTCATCAGAGAGGAAGGAGCCTCAACTGAGACAATGCCTCTGTAAGACTGGGCTGTAGGAAAGCCTGTAGGGCATTTTCTTAGTTTGTGATTCCTGAGGGAAGGTCCAGCCTATTGTGGTGCCATCCCTGGGCTGGTGGTCCTGGGTTCTGTAAGAATGCAGGCTGAGCAGGCCATGGGGAGCAAGCCAGTAAGCAGCTCCCCATGGCAGCTGCTCTCAGTTTGGCCCTAAGACAATGGAGCTGGCATCACCAGTGAGCCTTTAAGTAATGTGTGCCCATGGGTTCCATGCTAACTTGCTGAGCTAGGATTTCTGGGGATGGTGTCCAGTTTAACTATGTTCTTACTTGTGTTAAAATTTGAGAATCCCCTATCCTATAAGATCTTATATTTATAAGATCTCATATTTAATGATTTTAACTGTTTTTTCTATATTTACCTCCATGTCTAAATAATATGTTTATAATCTTACTTCTTGATTTGACAATTTTATACTTATTGACTTCTTGCTATGAAAAATAAGGATGCATTTAATTCTTTGGAAATTTTCTCCTTTTCTAGTTCTTCCAGTAGTATATCACAATTAGTTCATTAGTCTATTATATTATTTATACCATGAAAATAAGCTTCCCTATGAAGCTGGATCAATCTATGCTGTATTCCTTTTCTTTGACACTTGTTTGCTTTTCCTGGAAGTAAAAATTATCTGGTTTTTTATTGGCTCATATTCTTTCTTCCTTCCTTTTCTCTGCCTTTCTTTGTTTCCACATAGGTCTTGCTGTGTAATCCCAGACAATCTCAAATTTTTGATCATCTTGCCACAGCTTCCCACGCACCTCTTCTGGTATTACCCTGCCAAATCCACGATCATCTCTTTAATCATTCAAATAGCCTCCTTAAAAAAAGTTTTATTTGTAATTGTATGTATGTGTGTGTGCCTGTGAATGTAGGTGCTACAAGAGGGTGTCGGATCCCTGAAGCTCAAGTCATGGCGGTTATGAGCTGGTCATTGAGGGTGCTGGGACCAGAACTCAGGCACTCTGCAAGCGCACTACATATCCTTAATCAGCTTATACACCAACAGTGCAGCTTTTAAAGACACAGCTCAGACCATGTCTCGTGTGCATACTTAAGTGTAAGGAAAGAAAGGAAGAACCATTGGCCATTTGTTTCGGGGGTACAGGTCTGGGTGGGGGTTGGTGGTGATGTAGCAAGACCGTAGGTGAGGGAATTTCACATACACTTCTAGTTGCCTTCCAGTAAATCAATGTTATGAGAAACAACAGAGGAGCTAAACATTTAGATCAGCGTTTCTCAACCTGTGGCTCGCAACCCCTTTGAGGTCACATATCAGATATCCTATATATCAGATATTTACATTACAATTCATTACAGTTATGAATTAGCAACAAAATAATTTTATGGTTGGGGGTCACTACAGCATGAAGAACTGTATTAAAGGGTCACGGCATTAGGAAGGTCAAAAACCACTGATTTAGACCGTTAGTACTTACTATGCATTCTGGGGTTATAGAAATAAAATGTGTAATTATTGTACGTAGGGCATAAAATGTGTACTCACATTACACTGAAAAGACAAAACAGGGATTGATTATACATAGAAACAGATCTGGTATTGGAGGTTCCTATGGCTGTGGGGATGGGCCAGTCAGTAAAATGCTCCCGCACAAGCATGAGGGTCTCTGTTCAAATCCTCACGTTAAAAAGCCAAGTGTGGGCAGGCATAGTGGCAATTTCCAGGACAGCCAGGGCTACGTAGGGAGACCTATCTGGTATGTGTATGGAAGGGGGCAGGGCAGGAAAGCCAGGTGAGCCAGGTGTGAGTGTGGCTAGCCTATCACAGCTCTAGGGAGACAGACAGGAGGAAGCCTGGGGTCTGATGGGCAGCTAGCCTTGCCAAATAGGTGAGCTACAGGTTCATTGACTAACCTTAGCTGAAAAACTATGAGGTGGCTGCTGTGGGATGTCTTTCTGTACACTATGAATATATGCTGTTCCCATTGGTTAGTAAATAAAGCTGCATTGGCCTATAGCAGGGCAGGATGGAGCCAGGTGGGAAAATCCAAGAGAGATAATGAGAGGAGAAAGGAGAGTAAGGAGAGATGCCAAACCACCATCCAAAGAGTAACATGTAATGGGACACAGGTAAAGCCATGGAACACGTGGCAATACATAGATAAATAGAAATGGGTTAATTTAAGATGAACGAGTTACAGTTGGTTATAAGCTTCTGAGTGATTATTTTATAAGTGGCTGCGGGACCTCGGGGCTTGGTGGGACTGGAGAAATTTCTGCTACATTTTGGTGCCCAATGTGGGGCGCCACTTTTTATGATCAATCCATGGGAGTCTATTGAATGGGTAACAGAATTTATTAAGATATAAATTGAGGAAATACACTCACGAATACAGAACAGAGTAGATAGCTGAAGTCGTCCTCTGATCTGACTGGGAGTGAATCCACCTCTCAGGCAGGAGCAGGGAGAAGGGGCTCGTGACCCTTCTCCCTTCCCTTATAAGAGGTCACTTAAAAGGTCAGGAAGCACCGCCTCCTTCAGGCCCTATAGCCCAAGGTCATGGGCAGAGCAAATACCACTACAGATGGAGAACAATAGAAGACACCCAATGTTGTGATGTGTGTGTGTGTGTGTGTGTGTGTGTGTGTGTGTATGATATGTGTGGTGTGTGGTATATACATGTGTATGTATGTGTGTGTGCTTACCTGTGTGTATGTAAGTACAAATCTAGAAAAAGAATCTTGGATGTCTTTCAATATTTTCCACCTTATGTTTTGAGACTAAGCCTGGAGATTTTCTGGACAGTGAACTCCCAGAATCCACCTGTCTCTGCCCTCCAGAGATAGGGTTATGGGCACATCAGATGTGTCTGGCTTTTATGTGTGTGCTGGGGATTTGAACTCAGGTCCTCAGGCTTGCACAACAAGTGCTTTTACCCTTGGAGCCATCTACCCAACACCATGATAGTTAATTTTGACTCTTACATTGTATTTGCCTATAGTCTGAGGTAGGAGTCTAATTTTATTTCCCCCCAACTGGCTAGCAAAATATCCTGCCAATAATTTCTAAATTAACTGATACGCTACCATGATATAAAAGATGTTCAGAAGTTTGCCACTATGGATGAATATTCTAATTAGTGTTTCATTCTGGTTAAGAATTCTTTGAAAAGTGCAATACTTGAAGGGACACCAACTAGAAATGCCGCAGTCTAAATTAGATAGTGTTGAATTTGTTCTCTTGATAGATAGAGGAGATCAATGTATCCAGTAATAATGTTGGCTCTGGAAGTCACATACTCCAAAAGAAGATGTTGAAAGAAGCTAATTGTTAATTTAAGATATGAATGGGAGAGACTGTTGTCTTTTTCATAACGTGACAGTGAACTGTTGATAAAGCATTTTTTTCACTTTTTAAAATACGATTATTGAGTTGCATTCTCCCACTAAGTAAAATAATGAGGGCTTGTGTTTAGTTACTGTTGCATACTGTGACAAAGTACCTTGCAAAACTACCTAAGGAGGGGAGTGTTTGTTTGACTCCCAGTTTGAGGGTCCTCTGTCATGGCTGTGAATTCACCATGGCAGGAAAGGTGGGAGGCAGCTGGTCAGGTTGTATTTGCAGTCAGAAAGTAGAAATGGTGAAAGCTGGTGCTCAGACCACTTTCTCCATTTCATTCCTCTGGACATCCTAGCCCATGGGATGATGCCATCTGCATACAAAGTGGACCTTCCCTACACTGTTACTCTTCTCATAGACACACTCACACATGTGTTATCACGTAGATTCCAAAGCCCATCAAGTTCACAGTGAAGATTAACCACCATGAGCTAGTCCTGAATTCTTAGTAACCAAATGTTCTATCCCTCAATCTTTGAACCAATGTAAAAGCCATTTAAAAAAAAATCTATGAGGATAAATGATCTGATGAAGATCTTTTCTCTGGAAATATGAAAACAAGGTGGCGAAGGGGGAAAGGTCAGATCCCTTTGTTTCCTTCAAGGAAACATCATGCAAATAAACTAATAGTTTTGCTGCACAGAGAAAAATAGTGAAATATATCTGCAAACAGTGATAATTTCTCCCCATCTCACCATGTGTATGCCCCGAACAACTACTGTCCTCACTTGCTTACCCAGTGGACCAGCGCTTCTCTGACACGGTTCTAACCTTCTGTCTTTGTTCTTTTCATCTGCAGCATTTCTTCCTCCTGCATCCTTTTGCTACTTTCTGATTCACGTGGAGTAAGCCATCCCAGAGATGCAACTGTGAACCACGAGCAACTCTTCTTCTATATTCACCTACACAGTACCAAGCATAATTTTAAGATTTGGGAATGGAGAGGTAGCTCAGAGATTAAGAGCACTGGCTGCTCTTCCAGAGACCAAGGTTCAGTTTCCAGTACAGACATGGCTGCTCATCTATGACTCCAGACCCAGGGAATCCAATTCCCTCTCCTGGCCTCCATGGGCACTTTATGCACACGACACACACAGACATACATGCAGGCAAAACACCCAGACACAAAAATAGCAAATAAATAAAATGTTTAAAAATGAGTAAAGTAAATAAATATTTAAGATTTATGTGTGCTGGTTCCATTAAGTTATTATTGATGGGTGATTTCTTAACCTGTGGCAAAATCAAATATATAAACCTGCAACCATTCTTGGAAGAATAAATACGGCTTTTACTGGATGTCGTACTGAAAATGGCTCGATGCAGAATATGCTTTGAGAGTGAAGGCTGGTTTGCTTGTACAGATCTCAGCACTGTGTTTGCTTCCCCTACTTCTAACACACTCAAGAGAGATCCCTAGGCTGGAACGATAGCTGCCCCAGGGCACATTAGTGAGAGTCTGGGATCAAGGAAGAACCTGCCTGGCCCACACACCACACAGCTAGCTATAGCCAGCAAGGCTCCTGGCACACAAAGGTGGGAAGCACACAAAAGGTGAACATAGCTTGGCTGAGTATCTGTCACCTGTCCAGTCACAGGATCGGGCCCGTCTGATGGATAGAAGATACAAGAATCTCCAAGTTCAATTGAAATGTTCTCCGTACCTACACCTGGAAGAATCTAATTTTAAAAGACCAAGGAAGGAGTTGCTCCAATACTTAATGCTCCACTCCTGCTTTATCCCCATTCCCCGTTAATACGCTTTGGCTTTGTTCCATTTTTAAAAGCTTTTATGTTTTTTTAATTCCCCTTCTTCTATTTATCTAAGTTTGTATATGCATTTTTAGTGAATCCCTATAGGCCTGGACCAAAAGTTTTCTTTTATTATATACATATATATATATATACATACATATATGTGTGTGTATGTGTGTGTGTGTGTGTGTGTGTGTGTGTGTGTGTTTTGCCTGCATGTGTGTCTGTGCACCAAGTGAGAAGTGGGCATCGGGTCCCCTGGAATTGGAATCACAGACTGTTTGAGACCACATGTGGATGCTAGGATTGAACCCTGGTCTTCTGGAAGAGCTGTCCGTGCTTTTAACTGCTGAATCATCTCTCCAGTTCCTGTGTATGCACTTTTAAATTATTAGGTAACCTAATGTTTTAATCTCTTGCCCTTTCTTCTCCAACATTCTCTTTCATTCTTCTCTACTTTCATTTTATTTACCCTTGTTTCCCCCCTTTTTCCCCCTTCCCCTGCCCCTTCCTTATCTCATTCATTTACTTTTCTATACTTGCCTTAAATAAATCTTAATTTCATTGTATACTTAACATTGGCTTATCATCTTTTTGTTCTATCATCATCATATTGGTGGATTAGTTGACATCGATCAGTTTTAAATGTATTTATATAGCTCATTTGGTTTGCTGGTATTGTTGTGACAGTAATTGGTTTTCTTTCTCAGTTGTACTAGGGGTGGAGCCCTCAAGAATAGATCCCCATGAAGAAGATTCTCAAGCTGGTGTGGTGCAAATGCTTTTAATCCCAGCACTTGAGTTGGAGCCCAGTCTGGTCTACACAGTGATCTCTAGGCCAGCCAGGGTTCTGTGGTAAGACTGTGTCTCAAAATAAATAAATACATAAAGAGGATTCTCAAATAAAATTGTGAGCTATAATACAAACCAACAGATGTGAAGATTCCAATACAGACGCACAAGAAAGAAAGAAACAGGGCAACATGATACCTCTAAGAGATCAAAAGTTCCTGATTATTGAGCCCAAAGGCATTGCAATGGTTGAAATGCCAAAGAATTTTTTAAAAAATCTACTGTCTAAGTTAGGGTTTCTATTGCTGTGAAGAGACACCATGCCCACAGCAACTCTTTCT